>ML394818.1:0-60000 GCA_005239525.1 Nicotiana knightiana | reverse complement strand
GCTTGGTTGACCGGGTTCACTCGGTTGAGTACCGGTCGCGCTCCCCGGGTTTGGGGAGTGACATCTGACCATTTACGTGGCTCGTCACTGCTTTCAACCTGCAGTTATGGTTTGTTACTTATCGAGTACATGGAGTCGGTTGTACTCATACTACACTTTTGTGCCTTGCGTTTAGATCTTGAAGCTTATGTTGTTGTGAATGGCGGGAGCTGGTATTGAAGATGTATCTGCGTTCCAGTTACCATTGTCATTTATTCTTTGTAGTTCTAGATTTGAGATTCTGTTTATGTACATTTCAAATAGATGTTGTATCATTTTTCCAATCAATTTTGTAACTATGAGTATTAGAAGCTCATGACTTGTACTACCAGTCCTTGAGATATTGTATAAGAATTCAGTTATTCATTATTTATTTCCTGTTAATCTCATTTGGATTGTGTTTATGGATAATTGTCTTACCTAGCGGGTCATGTTAGATGTCATCACGACTAGTTGAAGTTTTGATCGTGAAAATTTGGCATCAGAGCTATAGGTTAATAGGTTCTACGAGTCATGAGCAAGTGTCTAGTAGAGTCTTGCGGAGCGGTATGATGATGTCCATACTTATCTTCGAGAGGCTACAGGGCATTTAGGAAAAACATCCCATTTTTATTTCCTTATCGTGTGACATTGATTCAGCTTGAAGCGTATCTCTTTGATTTCTTTCCACAAACTCGTATGTTATGTAAGCGCTCGGTATCGGTTGTGAACCAACGGCTTGTGATTCCATGAATGGGGTGCGAGATGGTTTCTATGTTTTGGTGATAAGCCAGTCTGGAGGACTTAAGGCCGGATTTTGACCGTAGCTTGGGCTCAGTGGTTCCAGTTGTGTGAGCATGTGCTTTTAGATTATATGTCTGGTAGTGTCCCTAGGAGTGGGACTCATGATTCCATGAATGGGGTGCGAGATGTGATTTCTATGTTTTGGGTGATAGGCCAGTCTGGAGGACATGAGGCCGGATTTTGACCGTAGCTTGTGCTTAGTGGTTTCAATTGTGTGAGCATGTGCTTTTAGACTTATATGTCTGGTTGTCCCTAGGAGTGGGACCCATGGCTCGGTGAGTGGTTGGATGGCTATGTGATTAGTATGATGTGACTGTGGTATACGTTTAGATGGTTTGGATGTGGCGAGAAGAGTTTTCTTGGGATGTGGAAAGGGCTATGGGTGGTTGATTTCTGTCTTGATGTGTTGTAAAGTCTCAAGTTTTGAGCGTGTTAAGGGATCTTTCATGTTATTCATGTGCGGGGTGAAGTAATATGTTTTGTTAATGAGCTTAGACTCGGGGAGCTTTAGTGAATACATAGTGGTTGTGACTATGGTATGGCGTAAGAAGGTGCCACTTTGAGGCTAAGCATGTAGGTCATCTCCTGCGGGACGTTCTAAGGTTGTATGATCCCTATGATGTTTCTGTGGTGAGTTTTTCTCTTACTGGTGGGTTGTAGGTGTTGCAATTTTAGTATGGATCACTTGGAGAAGTTTTCTAGACTACACATGGATGAATGTGAGTTTAACAGATGATTCGAGGTATTTTTATGATTAGTGTTACGTGGGTCATGAAGGATTTTATTGAATGACAGTACATAATTATGACTGTTATGGAATAAGGGTATTTTGGGATATCAGATATAATGTCATATGGCTTTGAGCTAAGTGGGGGAGTTTGTTATCAACAATTAGAGTGCATGGTTATGTGTTGTACTTGTTTCGATCTGAGGTATGTTTGAGGATCAGTTATGACTTGAAGAAGTTAGTTTTTAGGATGACTCGGATAAGGAAATTTCTGGATGCATGATGTAATACACCTTATGGATATATGGAAGTCTTGGAATGGTTTAGGTTTGTTGCTCGTGATGGATGTAATGTACTAAGAAAAGGAATTCACTCGGTTGCCTATAGGTGTGGATTACTTCTTGGGGCATTGACGTGCTAAAGGAGCACAGGCCGTCCGACTTGTTTGGGTGGTGCATTTGAGATTTGAATAGGGTGGATGACTCTCGAGAAGGTTCTAAAGAGTTCAACATTCATTTGTGGCATTTGAGAATTTTTCAGATTGTATATAACTAAGATCTAAGGTTTGCATTGGATGTTGTCGGTTCTCGCGGTATTTCTGTATCATTGAGGATTCTATATTTCAGTATCAGAGAGATTAAGGAAACGGCTTCAAATTCACATAAGGTTACTTTAGAGTGAGTATCTCAGATGCATTATTTTGAGTGCTTAAAGGGAATATAATGGCTTATGGGCTTTAGGACAACATGGTTTCATGCTAGGGTCTCTTGTGGTGAGTTTTAGTTAAGGATCGTGGTGTTCTGACAGGGAGAAGTGTCAACTTGAATGAAATTCATAAGGAACTCGGGAGAATAGGACAACTTGGTAGTGGGTTGGATCGGCATGGTAATGGATATGATCAAATCTTTGGGTTCTTATGATGTGGTAAGGCTATGCCGGTGTTTTGTGGCAATACTCTTGAGTTTTGCGACCTACGTGACTTGGTTGAGGTAAGGGATTCATTTTTGATGGATTGGTCTTGTGCTAATGGTTTTCTACCGATATGAGGATGCATTGCGTGTTGTAATTTTCTCTTGGGTGGTATCAAGTGGAAAGCTTCTAGCTGATAGGTATGTATCATGTTTGTGATTCAGAATCTTTAATGAGATTCTAGTTCCTTTCATATGATGGCATGATAGATATTGTGCGACGTGTGGGATCGAGGTTTACATGTAGAAGGTTGCAATTCAGTTTTAAAGGGAAGGTCATGAGTTTTAGACATCATGTCCGGTCTCAAATGTTTAGATGAATGCTAGTACTAATTAGTATTACCTGAGAAGGGTACGCATTTAAGAAGGCGCATTGTATCTGACTTACAAATGCTTCATTGGTATAGCGGTAATTTCATGGTTGATCGACTGTTGATGTTCAGATTTGCTATATGGTATGGAAGAATATGGAAGTATTTCTCGTGGGATGATCGGGTATGAGAGATGAATTAGTCATTCGAGTGGTGGCGATAGGATCAGATATGGTGATTCTTTTGTATTCTTGTGATTCAGAGACTAGGAGTCTCAGTGGTGGGCTATCCCTTGGTTGTGGACTATAAAGATGTGGCCAGAGTTAGAAAGCTAATGGTATGTGTTATGGTTAGATTATTGTGGACTATTCGAGGATTATTTATCTATTTGTGGATGATCGGAATTGATTTGGGGGACTATTGGTAGGCCTGATGAGGATTTGTATTCTACAACGGGTCGGATTTGTTTACCCAGCACAACTATGGTGAAGGGTGTGGCATCGGTCCAAGTTGATCTTATTCGTGTCTTTTGGATTCCATGTATTACTCTTCGATGCTGCAATAGGTTCTGATATTATTGATGATTTACACAAATGGTGTGTTCTGTTTGGCTGTGTGGCGAAATTCGAGCGAGATGGTTCTTAGGGTGTTGAATGGTTGATTGCGCCTTGGTTATGATCTTTCCTATTTTTGGTATATGGTGCTATCCGTTTCTCTATGGCTTTGGTCATGCACTTCGTGTGTTTGTTGATTGATTAGCGTATGGCTGTTGATTTTGAGCATTATATTTCAAGGTATTTCATATGGATCGGTGTTTCGATTGGGTCGCGCACTGCAACAAAGTTCTATTGGGATATGATCCTTTATGATGATTTCGGGCATTTTTCTCTTTTGTGTGATGGGTTCATAGCATTGTGCATGTGGTGGTATTTGTTGATCTTGCAGAACGGTTCTCTCATTTGAGTCATCTTTCCACTTTTGGGTACATTTGAGTTGTTGCTTATAGCTGTGCGGATTGCAAGGTTTGTGGCCTTGCATTGTACTGGTGTAGCATGTCAGTGGAGCAGCTTGTATTTTATGAGATGAGGTCATTGGACCTAAAATGGGTGCTATCAGATTTGATTACAATAGGTTTGGAAGAATAATGCCACTAATCAGCTTAGAATTTGGTGACGAGCGCAAAATCCGTGTACAAAACTTAGGCTCATTAGTCAAAGATAGTATAGATTAAATATCGTCTCCACAGGGATTGGATTTAAACAGTGTTTGAATAATCTCCAGTTAATTACTATCCAGGAAATATAACACTTGATTTGATGACTATTACTACGATTAACCACTAAAAATTAAACAAATAACAATGGATCACAAAAGACAACAGATGAGTGACGAAGAAATATCAATGAGAGAAATAAGGGTATTTGACTAGATAGGTACAAGATAACTGACTCGGGATCCAATTCTTGAGTTCATTCACTCAATAATACGCTTGTTTCTCACGAATTCAATTGATAATCAAATTACACTTGAAGTGAATATTCCTTTTTTCATTAAACGTAATTTCAGTAATTAATCCAATTGAAGCACGGTAAACAATTGCAACAATAAAATGATGATTATGATCTAAAGGCTAACTTCTCAAGAATATTCCCCTATTTTCTAGTTCGATTAACAATTCAAGAGGCTCTTTCAATTACCTATTTGAATCACGCATTTAAACTAGAGCATAAGATGTGAAAAAATTCAGTATCAAACTCCTCTTTCGATTAAGCAGAATAATAAATAACTCCACAATATTTAAGCTCCATCAAATAATTCTAACAATTATCAAGAATTGAATCCCTAATCAAGTTATCGATACATCTCAATAAGGTTCACAAACAAAGAAAATATCAATTTTAATGATTCGATACAAATTCTCGTATTGCACTAATTGCAGGTTGAAATATTAATGAATTCTTGAGTCTTCTTGCCTTGGTTGGTTCTCCAATCTTTCGTAGGTCATAAAGTCCCCTAAAAAATATGTTTGTAGTGTTTTATACCAAGTAGGAACGAACCCGGACGAAAATACCCTTTTAAGCCGAAGTGGGAAAACCTACAAACTTTTTACACTTCATGTGTCGCACTATGCTACGCAGGGTGCGTAGAATTAGTGCAATTTGCTCGGTTGTAAACTCTCTGAACTTAGCTTGTCTGATAAAATTTTGTGCTAATGCCACGCACTATGCCTAGCATTAGTGTATTTTTCTGTCAGACCCAAAAACTACAAGTCTCTAAAATTCTAAAATTTCTGACGCACATTTGCACTGATGCATTGCACTGTGCTAACCTTTGCGCTTTCTTCCAAATTTTGTATGCAGCTCCCGTCCACGAGCCCCGGACGCTATCCCAGTTTAATTCCTTGGTTTTTACTCAGACTTCAAAACTCCAATTATTCGACTTAGCTCCAGAATATCTTCTTAACTCGGAATCATCTCGTACAAAGCATAAAATACCTAATAAGTGTAAATCACCATCATTTAAGCTCAAACACGCTCAAAGTGCAGTAACTAGAGTATAGAATGTGGCTAAAATACATGTTCCTAGCCTACCATCAACGCCCCACACTTAAACCATTACTCGTCCTCGAGCAATCAAACTACACTTCACATAGACACGACCTTCTCATTAGACAACTTCCCTAACACATCACGCCAAGAATATTTAAAATAGACTAACAACCATATCGTAACATCCTAACCTCAAGACTTGACAAAAAAGCACCACGCATTTTTCACAACCTGTTCACTTACTCTAACACAGAGGTCAAATATTTTACCTTACCTTCGCAAATCATGTGCCCTCCCACTAACAATAGAGAGTAGTTCCACGCGCAATAAAATTCAAGAACAAATAGGAACTCAAGATATAAAGAATTCACTCATTCTCAGAATTAAAATTCATGCGCCACGGAAGACATAATATATGCTTGCCCATAGTGTAATACTATACTAATTTAGCTTATTCACAAAGATCAAGTAGGACTTTAATAGGTTGTAATGTAGGTTATGGGACGGGTAAGATACATTTGGATATAGTGACACGCCTCCTTGAGAACAATAATACATGTACATTAGAATATTAAACTCCAAGCTTATTTTTAACCAAACCCCAACCTTCACAACATTAAGCTTCTCATATATTTAAGCACAAACAATACAAGAACTACAACTAGCAAAGAATCAATTTTTTGTACTACATACACAAATTCTTTTTCTTTCTTTTTTCTTCAAAATTCTAAATGATTTTTCTCTCTTTTTTCAATACCTTACATGTGGATCTCACAAATTTTCAAATAGTGCACCTTTCTCCTTTTTTCAATAGTTCCACTCAAAAAAACTGGTCACACCTCCACTCAGCTTTTACAAGCTCATACAAATACAAGTTCTCAAGAGAGGTAAAAGGTTCAAACAAATAATCAATTCAAACAATAGGGGTCAGGCTTGTAATGTGGTTGTCAAAAAATTGTATTACATGTTCAAAGGGGCAAACAACGATACACGTTAATTAGGTGGATAAAAGCATATACCAGGCTCACAAAGAAATGTCTCTATCACTTTCTATACTGAACGAAATTACTATTTCACTTTGCAAACACACAGGGCAAGTTCTAGACATCAACTGACATGCAAAAAATATCAACAACCTCACTCACACATTGGCACATAAATCACTTAGGATCGGATCTATCCCGACACTCTAGTCAAAGCAGTTAAGCAGAGTCACAATAAAATAATTTAAGGTACCTATCCATGAGTCAAGAACAGATTCTAAGCGTCACAACTAGGGCACTTACTATTCTCAAGGCATAACAAAGTCAAGGAAAGTCATCTCTATTTAATACCATAGCACATGACTTCCAAGTTCCTAACAAAAAAAAAATAAACTACACCCAGTTCAAACAAAACCCTTGAAAAAAAATCACGACACAAAGAAAAACCAAGGGGAAATTGTTACACTACCTAAGAAAACGAAACAAAATGACCGGCTAAATTTGTTTTTCTCATCTTTAATCCCTCAAGAAGATAGTCGAGGAAATCCATCATTGGGAAAAGTCAAAAACAAAAAAAATTCAAACAAAAGAACCAAAAACAAACACACATTTACATATTTACATCCCCCACCCCACACTTTAAATTGTGGCATGTCCTCATGACACACAAATAAAAAGCAAGAAGTAAAGAAAACTCCCCTTATTTTTTTTCGTTTCTGAGAACTTATGAACTCCACCCTTAATTCTGAATTCATTCCTTATTTTTGCTCTTTGAGATTCTTTATGGAGCTCATCAGGCCAAAGTCCTCTAAGGATATCTGCAAGCCTTGCTCTTTTCTTTCTTTCTTGGCCTCATTTTGAGAGGTGGATTGTTCTTGTAGGATCATCCTCAACTTGTTTCTACATTCTTTCATAGGATCAAACCATGTATATTCCTGTAAATCTCCAAAAATAAAATCCACATGATCAACTGTAACGACCCGGTCGGTCGTTACATAGAAATTACATTATAATTACTATTATTTCCTCGTCATAGCTTGGTTAAAATGTTCTTGATGTGTTAGAGTTGCTAGGATCGAAATCGGAATAATTATAATGAGAATTTAGTCACTTAGTCTTTAAAAATAGCCTTAGAGTTGGAAAAGTCAACTGAGAGTTGACTTATTGGTAAACAACCTTGCAATACAGATTTTATGGCTCGGATAGCTTCATTAGGTGATTTGGGACTTAGGAGTATTTTTGAAATATTTTTGTGAGGACCGGTGTAGAATTAGGCTTGAATTGGCGAAAGTTAGTTTTTGGTATTTTCTGGTCGGCAGTGGAAAATAGGCTATCGGGGTCGGAATGGAATTTCAACAATTGGAACAAGTTCGTAATATCATTTTGGATATGTCTGCAAAATTTCAGGTCAATCGGAGTTGTTTTGGATAGTTTCGGAATCATTGGTGGATTTTAGAAATTTCAAAGTTCTTAGGCTTGAATTAGATGTGATTTGGGTGTTCTGGTGTTATTTTTAGTTTTTTTGGGAGTGCAACTAAGTTTGAATGATCATATGTGAAATGTTGGTATAATTGGTTGGGGTCCCGAGGGGCTCGGGATTGATTTCGGGTGGCCAACGGACATTTTAGCCTTAGGAAAAACTGTTGTTTTCCTGGTGTTAGTGCAACAGCACTTTCTTCATCGCCATCACGTGGATTAATCCGCGATCGCGTAGAGTAATCTGGAGCCCGGCCATTTTGTGAATCGCGATCGCCTGAGAAGGTGTGCGATCGCGAAGGTATGTAGTGTTGGTCAGTGCGATCGCGTAGGCTTAGTCAGGCGCGTGGGGAGCGGGGTCAACCGTTCTTCGCAATCGCGTGAGTATGGTTGCGATCGCGTGGGTTGAGGTACTATTGAATCGCGATCGCGTGGCTTTTGCTGCGATCGCGTAGAGTCTTCTGAGGGTCTAGGGGATTTGTTCTTTGCGATCGCGTGAGTACTTCCGCGATCGCAGTGAAGGAACAACTGGGCAGTATTTAAATAAACCCTTTGTGTCCATTAACCCCTTTTTCACCATTTTTGCACGAGAATAGAGCTTGGAGGCGATTTTGAAGAGGGGAAATCATCTTTCTTCATTAAGGTAAGTATTTTGGACCCTAAAACTCGATTATAGGTGATTAAGGAACAAAACATCAGTGTTTAATCCATGAAAATCAGTAGAAAAAAATGGGGTTAGGGCTTGAGATTATGAGACTTTTAGGGATCGATTTGGGGGGGTCAAACGAACTCCGATTTTAGCGTTCTTTATGTGTACGGACTCGTGAGATGATGAGGAATATTTTAGTATAAAATTTATCGAGTTCTGAGACGTGGGCCCAGAGGTTGGGTTTTGGCTAAATTCGGGTTTTATGCTAAAATTGGTACTTTTCGATTGGAATTCATTCCTTTAGCATAATTTGATGGTAAAAATCTGATCTTTATAGATTTGAAGCGCTCGGAAGTTGATTCGAGAGGCAAGCGGGTTGCAGAGTAGCTTTTCGGGCTAGTTTGAGGTAAATAATGTCTTTAAATCCTGTCTTGAGGCTATGAAACCCCTGACTATGCATCCCTTCACGGATTTTGGAATGCAAAAATTGGAAATTTGGAAATATATTCCTTTTTAGGAAACTATTGAGTTGCGAACCCGATTTTAAACCTATGCTTAATAGTATTGATATACTTTGATATAATTTGGGCTGCAAGCCATGTTTGGGGCCCAATGCCGATCTGTTTACCTCTTGGGGACTGTTTTTACTATTTTCCTCACTTGATTGATATGTTATGATTTTCACTCAGTCTTTTCTTGATAATTGTTTTTACACTCAGAGTATTTGATATTATTTCTTGAAAAAATGAAACACTGTTTTGGGTCGAGAACCCGGTATAATGATGGCCCGAGTGGCTTGTTGAGAGTGTCTGACTAAGCGAGGCTGCAGGCCAATATTGTGAGGATGTTATGATACGAGAGAGGCCGAGGGCCAATATTGTGAGTGATTTATGCCATAATGTGGCTTGTTATAGCGCTTAGGCTGTAGGAGCCCCTCTAGAGTCTGTACACCCCCACTGAGCGCAGATACCTACTGAGTGCGAGTGATGCCCCCGGGCTGATACTAAGTGACTGTGAGGTTGCTCGCTGGGCTATACTGAGTGACTATGAGGTTGCCCGTTGGGCTGATACTGAGTGATGGTGAGGTGCTGAGGGAAATTGTTACGAGAAATGATTATGCCGCGAGGGGCATATTTATGATGATTTTACTGAGTTTTTGACTGTGATTCACTTCGTTTTTCAAACTGATTTTACTGAGAGTTTTACTGAGATATATTGAATTTATATTTGTTTCAAAGGATTTCTGGAAAATGGTTTTCGAACTTATGTATTTGATAAATACTTTATGGTGACTTGGTGTTTTACTGTTTTTGTGAATTGGTGTATCTATGCTGTGTGTTTCGTATTTCTCAGACTGTGATTTATTTTCATTACTACTGAGTTGGCGTACTCATCATTACTCCTTGTGCCTCTGTGCACAGATCCATGTACCGGTTCGGAGCAGTAGCTGTCTTCATTCATATTCAGCAGCTTACGGGATTTCGAGGTAGCTGTTCAACATCCGCAGCTTCTCCATTTCCCTTTCTTTATTAGTATTAGTATTTATTTCATAGACATTGATTAAGACATTAGCAGAGTTAGTTTTATTTCTTAGATGCTCGTGACCATGTTGACTCCAGTCTTGGGAGGATTGTTTAGAATGTTAGATTATTATTGGGGCGTAAGGCTTAAAGAGATTATTTAATGTTTTGTTTGCTTCTTATTGTTGATTTTTGAAGTATTATAATAGAACGAATGAGTAATTAGGTGATGGTTGGCTAGCCTAGTTCCACGATAGGCGCCATCACGACCTGTTAGGATTTGGGGTCGTGACAAGCTGGCATTAGAGCCCTAGGTTACATAGGACTCAACGGTCATGAGCAGGTTCAATAGAGTCATGCGGATCGGTACGAAGACGTCTGTACTTATCTTCATGAGGAAGCAGAACTCTTAGGAAACTTCTCTATTTCTTGAACACTTTCGTGCCAATCTATTAATTCTTGAAATATAAACTCATGTTGTTTCATTCTCTCATAGATGGTGAGGACACGCAATACCGATCAGGGCGACCAGACACTAGCCAGACCCATAAGGGGTCGGGGCCATGGTGAAGTTAGGGGACCAGCCCGCGCAGCAGCCAGGGCAGTACCACAGGATCCCCCTATCGTTCAGGATCAGGTTATTCCGGATCTTCAGGAGACCCTGGCTCAGATATTGACGGTGTGTACTAGTTTGGCTCAGGCAGTCGCTACGTCTACTACTGCCACTGCAGCTCAGGCTTAGGGAGGCGTTTAGACTCCAGCTGCCCGGACACCTGAGCATGCTGTACATGGTATTCAGGCACCGGGGGTAGTCCCAGCCCAGCCGGTTGCCCCAGTTCAGGACTATGTGGTTCCTGCTATGCCTGAGGATGAGCAGTGCAGGCTGGAGAGGTTCAGCAAACTTCAGCCTCCGACTTTCAGCGGTACAGAGGGCGAGGATGCCCAAGGGTTTCTAGATAAGTGCCAGAGGATACTACGTACTGCAGGTATTTTGGAGACCATCGAGGTCTCATTTTCTATATTTCAGTTTGCTGGTGGTGCTTTCACTTGGTGGGAGGCATTTTTGGTTCAGCACCACTCACTTGGCAGCATTTCTCCACGCTCTTTTTGGAGAAGTATGTTCCTCAGTCCCACAGAGTGGAGCAGCGCAGACAATTTGAGCAGCTGCGCCAGGGAGAGTCGTCAGTTACTCAGTACGAGATGAGGTTTTCCGAGTTGGCTAGACATGCTTCAGAGTTAGTCCCTACTGATAGGGAAAGGATGAGGAGGTTTGTAGATGGTCTCACGTATCAGCTTCGCATTTTGATGACTAGAGAGGGTGTCTGGAGCCACATTTGAGCAGTTTGTTGACATAGCTCGGGACATTGAGTCGGTTCGCAGACAGGAGCGTGAGGAGAGGGAGGCTAAGAGGCCTCGGGGATCAGGTAGCTTCAGTGGTGCCCCTTCTAGAGGGAAATTTCAAAATAGAAAAGGTCGTCCATTTAGACCTCCACAGCCAGTCCGCCCAACCTACAGTGGTGTATTTTTGGGGTAGGGTCCTCGCAGTTCTCATCAGGGACGTTCATCTTTTAGTGCCCTTCCAGCTCAGAGCTCCGCCCGAGCATCATCTTATCAGGGTTCTTCTATTTCGTCTGGTGGTTATCATGGTGGCAGGGGTTCTCGTCAGTTTTCATCTCCATCTCCAGATGGTTGTTATGAGTGTGGAGAGTTTGGACATGAGTGGAGGCAGTGTCACCGTCGTCCTGGTAGTTCATCTCAGCAGAGCGTTCAGCCCTCGACTTCATCCCCAGTCACTTCACCACCTACTCAGACAGCCAGGGGTGGTGGTCAGGCAACTAGAGGCCGCCCTAGAGGGGGAGGTCGACCAGGTGGAGGCCAGCCACGTATTTATGCACTTCTGGCTAGGCCTGATGTTATGGCCTCAGATGTAGTGATTACAGGTACTATTTCAGTTTATCACGATGATGCTTTGGCTTTATTTGACCCTGGTTCCACATACTCTTATGTTTCATCTTATTTTGCCCACTTTCTGAATATTCCCTATGAGTTTTTAGTTAGGTATGTTCATGTTTCAACACCGGTGGGCGATACTACTATTGTGGACCGTGTGTATTGGTCATGTCTTATATCTATTGGGGGTTTGGAGACCCGAGTGGACTTGATGTTACTCAGTATGGTTGATTTTGATATAATTATGGTCATGGATTGGTTATCACCATGTCATGTTATCCTTGATTGTCACACTAAGACCGTGACCCTAGCTATGCCCGGAGTTTCGAGAGTTAAGTGGAGATGGTCTATAGAGCATGTGCCTAGCAGAGTGATTTCTTATTTGAAAGCTCAGTGTATGGTTGAGAAAGGGTGCGAGTCTTATTTTGCTTTTGTGAGGGATGTTAGTAGTGAGACTCCTTCTGTTGATTCTGTTCCTGTAGTCCATGATTTTCTGGACTTATTTCCTGCAGACCTGCCAGGCATGCCACCTGACAGTGATATTGATTTTGGTATTGACTTGGTGCCAGACACTCAGCCTATCTCTATTCCACCTTACTGCATGGCACCAGCGGAGTTGAAAGAATTGAAGGAGCAGCTTCAGGAACTCTTAGATAAGGGGTTCATTCAGCCTAGTGTGTCACCTTGGGGTGCGCCGGTGTTGTTTGTGAAGAAGAAGGATGGTTCGATGCGCATGTGCATTGATTATAGACAGTTGAATAAGGTTACGGTGAAGAACCGGTATCCTTTGCCTCGTATTGATGACTTATTTGATCAGATTCAGGGAGCTAAGGTGTTCTCCAAGATTGACTTGAGATCGGGGTATCACCAGTTTAAGATTCGGGATTCTGACATTCCGAAGACTGCTTTTAGGACCAGATATGGTCATTATGAGTTTCTGGTTATGTCATTTGGGTTGACCAATGCCCCAGTCGCGTTCATGCAATTGATGAATAATGTGTTTCAGCCTTACCTTGATTCTTTCGTCATTGTGTTCATTGATGACATCCTTGTTTATTCTCGTCGCCAGGAAGAGCATGCTCAGCACTTGAGGGCTGTGTTACGGAGGTTGAGGGAGGAGAAGCTTTATGCAAAATTCTCCAAGTGTGAGTTTTGGCTTGGTTCAGTAGCTTTCTTGGGGCACGTGGTGTCTAGTGAGGGTATTCAGGTTGATCCGAAGAAGATTGAGGCGGTGCAGAGTTGGCCCAGACCATCCTCAGCTACTGAGATTAGGAGTTTCCTTGGTCTGGCAGGATATTACCGTCGCTTACTGGAAGGATTCTCCTCTATTGCTTCACCATTGACCAGATTGACCCAGAAGGGTGCTCCATTCAGATGGTCCGATGAGCGTGAGGAGAGCTTTCAGAAGCTCAAGTCAGCATTGACCACAGCTATAGTATTGGTTTTGGCTACTGGTTCGGGTTCTTACACAGTCTATTGTGATGCTTCTAGAGTTGTCTTGGGAGCGGTATTGATGCAGGAAAGTAGGGTGATTTCCTACACGTCTAAACAGTTGAAGGTGCACGAGAAGAATTATCCAGTGCACGATTTTGAGTTAGCTGCCATTGTTCATGCCTTAAAGATTTGGCGGCATTACTTGTATGGGGTACAGTGTGAGATTTTCACTGACCATCATAGCTTGCAGTATCTGCTGAGGCAGAAGGATTTGAATTTGCGGCAGAGGAGATGGTTGGAGCTTCTCAAGGATTATGACCTTACTATTTTGTATCATCCGGGGAGGGCCAATGTAGTGGCCGATGCCTTGAGTCGCAGAGCCGAGAGTTTGGGAAGTCTAGCTTACCTTTCAGCAGCATAGCGACCGTTATCACTTGATGTTCAGGCTTTGGCGGGTCAGTTGGTGAGGTTTGATTTGTCAGACCCTCTGCGGGTATTAGCTAGCATGGCTTCCCGGTCTTCTCGCTATGATCAGATTAGAGCTCGGCAGTATGACGATCCGCATTTGTTAGTACTTTAGGATAGGGTCCATCGAGATGATGCCAGGGATGTGACTACTGGTGATGACGGTGTTATGAGGATGCTGGGATGTATTTGCGTGCCCAATATGTATGCGCTTCGAGAGTTGATATTAGCAGAGGCTCAGAACTCGCAGTATTCCATTCATCTGGGTGTCGCGAAGATGTATCAGGATCTGAGACAACAGTATAGGTGGAGGCGGATGAAGAGAGATATTGTTGAGTATGTAGCACGGTGTCTCAACTGCCAGCAAGTCAAGTATGAGCACCAGAGACCAGGTGGATTACTTCAGAGGTTAGATATTCCGGAGTGGAAGTGGGAGCGGATTACTATGGACTTTGTAGTTGGGCTTCCACGGACTTCGAAGGGTTTTGATGCTATTTGGGTCATTGTGGATAGATTGACCAAGTCCGCGCACTTCATTCCTGTTGGTACTTCTTATACTTCAGAGCGATTAGCTAGTATTTACATTAAGGATATTGTCCAATTGCATGGAGTTCCGGTTTCTATTATTTCAGACAGAGGTACTTAGTTCACATCTCAGTTTTGGAGGGCCGTACAGAGAGGTATGGGTACTGGTGTAGAGTTGAGCACCGCATTTCATCCTCAGACCGACGGGCAGTCGGAATGGACTATTCAGATTTTGGAGGATATGTTACGGTCTTGTGTGATTGATTTTGGTGGTTCATGGGATCAGTTTCTGCCACGAGCAGAGTTTGCATATAATAACAGCTACCAGTCCAGTATTCAGATGGCCCCATATGAGGCTTTATATGGTAGGAGGTGTAGATCTCTGGTTGGTTGGTTCGAGCCTGGTGAGGCTAAGTTATTAGGCACAGATTTGATTCAGGATGCGTTGGAGAAAGTGAAGTTGACTCAGGAGCGACTTCGCATGGTGCAGTCTAGGCAGAAGAGTTATGCGGACCGGAAGGTCGGGGATGTGTCTTTTATGGAAGGTGATAAGGTACTGCTGAAAGTATCACCCATGAGGGGTGTTATGAGGTTCGGAAAGAGAGGAAATCTAAGCCCACGGTTTATTGGTCCTTTTGAGGTACTTCAGAAGGTTAGAGAGGTGGCTTATAGACTTGCTTTGCCACCCAGCCTATCGAGTGTTCATCCGGTATTTCATGTGTTAATGCTCAAGAAGTATATTGGTGACCCGTCTCATGTTTTAGACTTCAGCACAGTTCAACTCAAGGATGATATGTCATATAAGGTAGAGCCAGTAGCAATTTTAGCTCGCGAGGTCAGAAAGTTGAGGTCCAAGGATATAACTTCAGTAAAGGTACAATGGAGAGGTCAGCCAGTGGAGGAAGCTACTTGGGAGACCGAGCGGGAGATTCAGAGCAGAGATCCTCACTTGTTTGAGACTCCGGGTATGTTTCTAGACCTATTCGAGGACGAATGTATGTTTAAGAGGGGGAGAATGTAATGACCCGGTCGGTCGTTATGTAGAACTTGCATTATAATTACTGTTATTGCCTTGTCATAGCTTGGTTAAACTGTTCTTGATGTGTTAGAGTTGGTAGGCTCGGAATCGGAATAATTATAATGAGAATTTAGTCACTTAGTCTTTAAAAATAGCCTTAGAGTTGAAAAAGTCAACTGAGAGTTAACTTATTGGTAACCGACCTCAGAATATGGATTTTATGGCTCGGATAGCTTCGTTAGGTGATTTAGGACTTAGGAGTGTGTTCGGAATATTTTTGTGAGGACCGATGTAGAATTAGGCTTGAATTGGCGAAAGTTAGTTTTTGGTGTTTTCCGGTCGGTAGTGGAAAATAGGCTATCGGGATCAGAATGGAATTTCGACAGTTGGACCAGGTTCGTAATGTCATTTTGGATATGTCTGCAAAATTTCAGGTCAATCGGAGTTGTTTTGGATAGTTTTGGCATCATTGGTGGATTTTAGAAATTTCAATGTTCTTAGGCTTGAATTAGATGTGATTTTGGTGTTTTGATGTTATTTTTAGTGTTTCGGGAGTGCAACTAAGTTTGAATGATCATATATGATATGTTGGTATAATTGGTTGGGGTCCCGAGGGGATCGGGATTGATTTCGGGTGGCTAACGGGCATTTTAGCCTTAGGAAAAACAGTTGTTTTTCTAGTGTCAGTGCAACAACACTTTGTTCATTGCGATCGCGTGGATTGATCCGCTATTGCGTAGATTAATCTGGAGCCCGGCCATTTTGTGAATCGCGGTCGCGTGAGAAGGTGTGCGATCGCGAAGGTATGTAGTGTTGGTCGATGCGATCGCGTGAGCATTGGTCCGATCGCGTGAGCATTGGTACGATCGCGTAGGCCTAGTCAGGCGCGTGGGGAGCGGGGTCAACTGTACTTCGCGATCGCGTGAGTATAGTTGCGATCGCGTGGGTTGAGGTTCTATTGAATCGCGATCGCGTGGC
Organism: Nicotiana knightiana; assembly: GCA_005239525.1. Lineage (NCBI taxonomy): Eukaryota > Viridiplantae > Streptophyta > Magnoliopsida > Solanales > Solanaceae > Nicotiana > Nicotiana knightiana. Next base: position 43,625 of record ML394818.1, on the reverse strand, counting down.
TTGTGCTGCGATCGCGTAGAGTCTTCTAAGGGCCTGGGGGATTTGTTCTTTGCGATCACGTGAGTACTTCCACGATCACAGTGAAGGAACAACTACGCAGTATTTAAATAAACTCTCTGCGACCATTAACCCCTTTTTCACCATTTTTGAACGGGAATAGAGCTTGGAGACGATTTTGAAGAGGGGAAATCATCATTCTTCATTGAGGTAAGTATTTTGGACCCTAAAACTCGGTTATAGGTGATTAAGGAACAAAATATCAGTGTTTAATCCATGAAAATCAGTAGAAAAAGGTGGGGTTAGGGCTTGAGATTATGAGACTTTTAGGGATCGATTTGAGGGGTCAAACGAACTCTGATTTTAGCGTTCTTTATATGTACTGACTCGTGAGATGATGAAGAACATTTTAGTATATAATTTGTCGAGTTCCGAGACGCAGGCCCAGGGGTCGGGTTTTGGCTAAATTCGGGTTTTATGCTAAAATTGATACTTTTCGATTGGAATTCATTCCTTTAGCATTATTTGATGGTAAAATCTGATCTTTATAGATTTGAAGCTCTCGGAAGTTGATTCGAGAGGCAAGCGGGTCGCAGAGTGGCTTTTCGGACTAGTTTGAGGTAAGTAATGTCTTTAAATCCTATCCTGAGGGTATGAAATCCCGGACTATGCATCATTTCACGGATTTTGGAATGCAAAGATTGGAAATTTGGAAATATATTCCTTTTTAGGCAACTATTGAGTTGCGAACCCTATTTTAAAGCCTATGCTTAATAGTATTGATATACTTTGATATAATTTGGGCTGCAAGCCATGTTTGGGGCCTAGTGCCGATCTGTTTACCCCTTAGGGCCTGTTTTTACTCAGTCTTTTCTTGATAATTGTTTTGACACTCATAGTATTTTGATATTATTTCTTGAAAAAATGAAACATTGGTTTGGGTCGAGAACCCGGCATAATGATGGCCTGAGTGGCATGTTGAGAGTGTCTGACTGAGTGAGGCTGCGGGCTAATATTATGAGGATGTTATGATATGAGAGAGGTCGAGGGCCAATATTGTGAGTGATTTATGGCATGATGTGTATTTTTATAGCTCTTGGGCTGTAGGAGCCCCTCCGGAGTCTGTACACCCCCAATGAGCGCGGGTACCTACTGAGTGCGAGTGATGCCCGCGGGGCTGATACTGAGTGACTGTGAGGTTGTCCATTGGGCTGATACTGAGTGACTGTGAGGTTGCCCGCTTGGCTGATACTAAGTGATGGTGAGGTGCTGAGGGAAATTGATACGAGAAACGATTATGGCCTGAGGGGCAAATTTATGATGATTTTACTAGGTTTTTGACTGTGATTCACTTCGTTTTTCAAACTGATTTTACTGAGAGTTTTATTGAGATATATTGAAATTATACTTGTTTCAAAGCATTTCTGGAAAATGGTTTTCGAACTTATGTATTTGATGAATACTTTATGGTGACTTGGTGTTTTACTATTTTTGTGAATTTGTGTATTTGTGCTGTGTGTTTCGTATTTCTCAGACTGTGATTTATTTTCATTACTACTGAGTTGGCGTACTCATCATTACTCGTTGTGCCTCTGTGCACAGATCCAGGTACCGGTTCGGAGCAGTAGCTGTCTTCGTTCGTATTCAGCAGCTTACGAGATTTCGAGGTAGTTGTTCAGCGTCTACAGCTTCTCCATTTCCCTTCCTTTATTAGTATTATTATTTATTTCATAGACATTAGCAGAGTTACTTTTATTTCTTAGATGCTCGTGACCATGTTGACTCCAGTCTTGGGAGGATTGCTTAGAATGTTAGATTATTATTGGGGCGTAAAGACTTAAAGAGATTATTTAATGTTTTGTTTGATGATTATTGTTGATTTTTTGAAGTATTATAATAGAACGAATGAGTAATTAGGTGATGGTTGGCTAGCCTAGTTCCAGGATAGGCATCATCACGACCTGTTAGGATTTGGGGTCGTGACATTAATGTTAGAATAAGAAAACAAAGAAGAAATGTCATGTGAATATTCATGTGATGTGTCAAAGACCATTAGTTTCTCATTCTATTCTGCTAAAGGTTTTTAATCTGGAAAGGTGGATGGGTTGTTTGAACTCTTCTTTTATTGCTTCACACTCAACCAAAACTTTATCTTCAGTCATCTCAATTGAATTAGAGTGTTCTTGCACAGTGGCAAGTTCTCTTTATGGATGCTCATCCTATTGGGTAGGCTTATTCTCACATGGTATATCCACCATATATTCACCATCACAAGGCAATGAGATTTCTGAAAGTATACTTACTATTGGACTAACTTGCGTTGTTAGGTTCTTAATAGCTTCATCATGAGATGGTTGTCTCACTTCGCTCTCATTCCAGTCGCAATCAGAGTATTCGCTCCATCCATAGTTAAAACTGTGCCCATATGAAACCTCATACATGTACGGACTAGAAACAGGGTGAGACTTTTCAAAACATGAACCATAGGAAGAATACTTACCTGCTTGACAGTCAACCTATAGATGATTTCCATTACATTTAAAACAAATATCAGACTTGTGATAATGTTCAGCTGCTAACTCTTCAACCATTTTCTTAGGATGGTTGTGTTCCATCTTCACACCATTAGAGTTCAATATAGGAATAATTCTTCAAGCGTTGTCCCTAGCACTTGTCAGGTACTACAAAAAAAATCTTGAAGACAAGTTAACTAAAAAAAATAAAAAGAAAGAAAAAACTTAAATCACAAAATAGCACCAAAATTATATTGTACACTATTGATTGTCAATCCTCGACAACAGTGCCAAAATTTGACGAGTGCAAAATCGGTGTATAAACCTTAGGCTCCCTAGTCAAAGATAGTATAAATTAATTATCGTTTTCACCGGGATTGGAGTTAAACAGTATTTGAATAATCTCCAGGTGATTACTATCCAGGAAAATTAGCACTTGATTTGATGATTATTACTACGATTAAACACTAAAAATTAAACAAATAACAATGGATAACAAAAGACAGCAGATGAGCAACGACGAAATATTAATGAAAGAAATAAGGGTATTTGACTAGATAGGTGCAAGATAACTAGCTCGGGATCCAATCTCTTGAGTTCATTCACTCAATAATACGCTTGGTTCTCACAAATTCAATAGATAATCAGATTATACTTAAAGTTAATGTTCTTCTTTTGATTATACATTAATTTCAATAATTAATCCAATTGAAGCACGTTAAACAATTGCAACAATTAAATAATGAGTATGATCTAAAGGGTAACTTCTCATGAATATTACCTTATTTTCTAGTTCGATTAACAATTCAAGAGGCTCTTTTGATTACCTATTTGAATGACACATTTAAAGTTGAGCATAAGATTTGAAGAAATTCAATATCAAACTCCTCTTTCGATTAAGCAAAATAATAAATATCTCCACTATAAAAATTTAAGCTCCATCAATTAATTCTAACAATTTTCAAGAATTGAATACCTAATCAAGTTATCGATACATTGTATCTGTCAACACACTAATGACAATTACTCCATAGCAATGGAGTAAGACATCTCAATAAGGTTCACAGACAAAGAAAATATCAATTCCAATGATTCGATACAAACTCCCATATTGCACCGATTGCAGGTTGAAATATTGATGAATTCTTGAGTGTTCTTGAGTTGGTTGGTTCTCCAATCTTTTATAGGCCAAAAATTCCCCTTAAAACGTGTTTTAGTGTATTTATATCAACTAGGGATGAACCCGGATGAAACTACCTTCTTTGAGCCGAAGTGCGAAAACTTACTAACTATTTACACTTCATGCGTCGCACTATGCTACACAGGGTGGGTAGAATTAATGCAATTTACCCGGTTGTAAACTCATTGAACTTAGCTTATTTGAAATAATTTTATACTGATTCCATGCACAATACCTAGCATTAGTGTACTTTTCTATCAGACCCAAAAACTACAAGTCTCTGAACTTCTCAAAATTTTGATGCACATTTGCGCTGATGTGTCGCACTGTGCTATACATTGTGCAAAGCATTAGTACACATGTCATAACCCTTGCGCTTTCTTCGTGCTTCCATATGCAACTCCAGTCCACGAGCCTCGTACGCGATCCTAATTTAATTCCTTGGTTTTTACTCAGACTTAAAAGCTCCAAGTATTTGATTTAGCTCCAGAACACCTTCTTAACCCGGAATCATCTTCTACAAAGTATATAACAAGTAATAAGTGCAAATCACCATCATTTAAGCTCAATCACTCTCAAAATGCAGTAATTAGAGTGTAGAATGCGGCTAAAATACATGTTCCTAGCCTACCAACATTTGGCTATAGTCCTTGTCGGGTGAGAGAGACCCAAGACTTGTTGATCTGATGGGTGGTTATGAGCTTTTGTATGTTCCTGTCATCATTTGCAGTGTGCTAAGGTTCAGAATAAGGTTTTATTTGATATGAGGTTTGTTACCGGTACCAGGTTTTGTTATTAAGAAACTGTGGTGGTCAGGATTTATTGTTATGAGTATCTTATCTATGTGGCATATCATCTTATTAGCTTTATGGTTATGGTTATGGCGTGATTCGGCATATTCGGACTTATACAGTGTATAGATGTGAGAATCGGGTCTTGTAATATATTCCGGAGATTGGGGATTTGATTCTAAGATTTATGGACTAAGGTTGAAGTAAAGATCTTCGCTTAAGTTGTGTAGTCAGGCTAATATGGAATGGGGTGAGTGGGATCACCCACGGGTATGTGTACGATGAGTTTACATAGTGATTTGATGGCTTTGGAAAGACTCTTCGTCCTCGTATGTGTAAGTGGGGGAGAATGGAACGACCCGATCAGTCATTTTGAGCTTTAGTGTTCCATTTGGTAGTTTGAGACTTTGAGTGTCTTTATATGATGTATTATGACTTGCGTTGTCACGACCCAAAATCCATAAGGTCATGGTGGCGCCGGACATCATTGTCAGGCAAGCCAATCATTAATTAATTGAAATAATTTCTTGTTTTTAACATTTATGAGAAAACATTTCCTTTCACTTTATTACATATTAACTAAATAAAATCTGCCAAGTAAAACAATAGTTTAAACATTACCCTTTAGCAAATATATCCCAACACATCCCAGAACCCCGTGTCACAAGTACATGAGCAATTTTTAAGAACTTATACAATCATTACAAAGCTTGTCCGAAATACAAGTTGGACAAGGAATTTACAATGAAAATAAATACAGTACAAGGGGGACTCTGTCAGCTGCAGATCGCCTCCGGATGACGCAGCTCGCCTAAGTCTCTGAGTCCTCCACATTTGTATGAAAGTACCTGTGCAATAAAATGCACAACAAGTTCAGCATGAATACAAAAAAAATGTGTACTCAGTAAGTCGCCCGCCTAACCTCAGAGAGGTAGTGACGAGAGGTCGAGCTAGACACTCACTAAGGGCCAGCAAATTAATTAACAGCATATGATGAACACGGTAGGAATGTAAGGTAGTAAAGCAACAATATATATAAGGCACTGAAATCCAAGTGATACTGGAAATAAACAAACAGTTACCACTTCCTCGTTTTTCCCCAAATATTTTAAATAAACAATTTCCTCTCTGTTTTCCCCCAAATATCTTGTCACTTTTAAAAAAATCATGAGAAACATTTAACAACTTAACATGCGCATACGGGATAAGGACAACCGGCCTGAGCCGTCAAAATAATCAACTCTGTGAACTGCCGAGGATCGAACGGCCAGTACCAAAAGTGCACCTCTCAATAAAATACTCATGTCTGTGCACAGCCGAGGATCGAACGGCCCGTACCAAAAGTGCATCTCTCAATATAATAATCATCTCTGTGCACTGTCGAGGATCGAACGGCCCCTCCCATAAGTGCACCTCTCAATATAATAATCATGTTTATGCACTGTCGAGGATCGAACGGCCCGTACCTAAAGTGCATTTTAAATTCGCCGTGGCGTACGGCCCGCCTTCATGAGAGTGGGGGAAATAACACTCCGCTCGCGGAATGTAAATTACGAAGCAGTCTCATGCAGACATGCACTATAAGCAATCCACCTCGAATACGTCGGGAACACAAATACTCAAGTAAACGACATATTTCTCTTTTGAAAACCACAAAATAGTATTTAAACCCTTTTTCGAAATGCACTTGCCAAGTTTTTGTAATGTTTAATAACATAACCTTATCCAGAAATACAATTGCCCGTGTAGGAAATCAATTCTCTTTTTCGATGCTTAAGAAAATAAACTCAAATCTTCTTTAGTCATTAAATTATAATTTTAATTATATTAGCAGTCTAATATTACAGACAAGATCACAAGTACAACAGGTAAGGCATGCTAGTGGGTCCTAGGGTACCCGGACATGGCATAATAGTAGCTACGCACGGACTCCCGTCACCTCGTGTGTACGTAGCCCCCGCAGATAATAACACATACTTAATTAGTTCACCTAAGGGGACAATTCTCCCTCACGAAGTTAGGAAGGAGACTTACCTCGCTCCGAAATTTCATAATCGGCCTCCAAGCCCTTTCGACGACTCATATCGTTGCACAACGCTCCGAAACTATCCAAACAACGACAAACCAATGAAAATATACTCTAATATTCGCAACAATTCCAAATTATATAATTTCCCAACTCCGCTCAGTGAAATGATAAAAATACCCTTGGGCCCACGTGCCCGGAAATCCAAAATTTCTCGAAGATACATTCTACCCATAGATTTACTAGTTCAATTATACAATTTACTCAAATATTCATGCTCAATTCGTGGCTAAATTCCAATTTACCAAATTTCTAGGTTTCCTTCAACATTCCCAAATTTTCCTCAATTTCCCATACCAAATCTATGTACTAATCTTGTATTTAATTAAAAAACGTGAAGAAATTACCTACCTTGACAATGCATGAAGAAATCCTCTCTTTGAGCCTCCCAAGATCGCCCATAGCATATGAAAATAGATGGAGAAATGTCCAAATTCTCGCTTAAAAACAATCTGCCCAAGCCTATTTCCGCACCTGCGGTCCCCTTGTCGCATCTACGCTTCCGCAGGTGCGCCCAAATCTCCCGCACCTGCGGTCTCCTTGGCTCTATCCCAATTTCGCACCTGCGGCCAAATCCTCGCAGGTGCGGTCACACAATATGACAGCAACCTCAGCCTTCTTCAAACTCCCAAACTTGATCCGTTAACCACCCGGAATCCACCCGAGGCCCCCGGGACCCCGTCCAATTATACCAATCTGTTACAAAACATAATGAGGACTTTCTCAAGGCCTCAAATCACATCAAACAACATCGAAACCACGAATCGCACTCAATCCCAACTTTATGAACTTAGAAATTGCCAACTTCTACATCCGATGCCGAAACCTATCAAATCACGTTCGATTGACCACAAATTTTGCACACAAGACATATTCAACATTACGGACCTGATCCAACTTCCGGAATCACATTCCGACCTCGATATCAAAATTTTCACTTCCGGTCGGATTTCTCAAAAACCTTCAAATTTCTATCTTTAGCCAAATGACTTCAAAATGACCTACGGACATCCAAATTCACTTCCGATCGCGCTCCCAACTCCAGAATCACCATACGGAGCTATTCCCATGCTGGGAATCCTAAACGGACATCAAACACACTAAAATGCCTTACAACCCAAATTTATGAAATTCTTCTAAAATGCTATCTTCCATATACACTAAAACGCTCTCGGGTTATCCAAAACCCGATCCGGACATACGCTCAAGTCCGAAATCATGATACGAACGTGCAGGAACCTTCAAATCCTGATTCAGAGGTCTTTTACTCAAAATTCCAATCTTAGTTGATTCTTCCAACTTAAGGCTTCTGAAATGAGAATTTTCTTTCCAAATCAACTCTAAACTTTCCGAAATTCAATTCCGACCACACCTACAAGTCATAATACGTGAAAAGGAGCTTCTCACGACTTCAAACCGGTGAACGACGCGCTAGAGCTCAAAACGACCGGTCGGGTCGTTACATTCTCCCCCACTTAAACCGACGTTCGTCCTCGAACGTGCCAAGAACTGCTCTGGAGTTATCTGAAATCATTGTTTAACACCCCGAGCACCTGCCCGTGCTACCACAACTCACTTGAGTACATTAACTTGATCAAATCTGAAGATTTCTTCTTTTATCCATATAATAGGCTTAGAACCTAGTTCCAATACCTGAAATTTTCTCTGCCAGGCCTAGTTCCAATATATAAACACCACATCAATTACCACACGACATACCAAAACATTACTGCATACCCTTGCTGAATTATTACCATGCACCGCATAATTCACCACCTGACCACAACGACGCTCTTTGAACCTTAATAGCCAAAATTCTACGAATATGGGGCTCCCGATACACCTCATAACAAATATACATACATCCTGCTATAATGCTGACGATACCACCACAACAGAGGAAATGTGCAGAAATTCATTCCCAACTGCAGAATTAACAAATCTTTGAATATCTCATCTTGATTAGAATCAACACCTTATTATGAACCTGAATAACGGTATTTGTTCTTTGATATACACTTCACATAACCTTATCGCACTGATCCCTGATCCGATAATCTCGTCTCACCCAGTCTGAACTGCTCAGACAACAAATCACCTCAAACATGACCAACAACCTCACATGATATCACATCGCATCGGTAGGCCATAACTCGAACATGATAGATAAGAAATGACTCAGGAAGGGACTATTCAAATCACGCAACTAACATGAATTTTTCTCAGAAAATAGGAAATAAAACATAAGAAAAATAAATATATATCAACACTTCTCATCATCACACTGTTGCGGCGTGCAACCGGACCCAAATAACATACCCGTGGCAGCGTTCCACCCGATCCCATCATAAAATTCACATAAGGAAATATACACCGAGTTGAATCGCTCACTATTACACATTACCGAATATCGGTCACAATCACGCTAAATGCATAATACCATCCTGGGGAGACTGATAAGTGCAAAAACTCAAGCACGACTGAAGTGCGATATATATATATATATATATATATACTCTGGATCTCAAGAGCTATCCTGCTCACATAACATCATCACTACGCGGGACCTCAATACATATGAAATCATCAAGCCGTTTTCGCAACTCATACGGCACAATCACAACCAAATGAACTGAACGCTTTTCAGGCATAACTTCTCAAATAAACAACATTGCACTTCTTTATACTCAGTCCAAATCTTCAATCCATCAAGTGACTACATGTCACACTTATACAATCTTTTCGCGGTCATGCTTCCACAACCTTCCACACAAGGCAACAAAACACATCAAGAACCCATGACCAGGGTACAAAGCCTCTTCCACCGAACATCAATCTCAGGTGACACTGAAGATAACACCAGCTTACTCTGAACTTTCAAATCCCTTTTTCTTTCTCTTCCGAGCTCATGACATCCTTATTAACACTGAACCACAATCTCGATTCTTACTTCCAGTTACATACTGCTTACCGCACCTAACATGCCAATATTAGGTAACGCAAGAATTCCATCATAACTTCTGAACCACCAATAGGTGAACACTTCATCATATAGAAACCTTTTAATTAACTCAATTCAAGAGTATCATCTCAACACACGAGTGAATTCTCACAACCACCCAACATGCAAATCCTTAAGTAGTACTCTATACCACCATAACCATTCCGGGATACGCCTACGCCTGACATGCCATAGCATTCAAATGCTCCCACATGAAGTCCATTACGACGGCCGACAAGCCCCGCACACACCGGCACAAACCACATGCATAAGTTAATCACATCAAAGGAACTGATCACTGTCGCAAATGTGCCATTTCAACCATGGCTAATCAATCTATCTTCTTTAATCATCTTCAATTGCTTCAGGAATAATAGCAACTTCCTTCAACTCATAGCAAACTTAACCCTTACTCATCCCGAGTGACCTTGACTCTCGAGACTATGTTGCCTTAATCCCGTAACCCGTCTCATACCCTCCTAATAATCTTTCTACAATCCGTAGTTTATTTCTCCCACTCCTCCAATACTATCCTGCATGCTGAAACATATCATGGAACATTCCAACCATCCTCTTTTTTCTCAGAAATTACTCTGTAAAAGCTCGATTCCCGATCATACTGCTGCCTGAAACCCTTAAACGCCGAACTTTTAACTTTTGAACTCACCAGGACCGCTATTGAGAGTCACCCACTCTGATTGGTCCCGAATACAATCAACTCCAAGGCTCTCCTAGCACATGGACACCCTTTTCAATGAAGCACGTGACCGAGTCACTATCCTTACAACTCGCATATGCCTTAAGCATAAATTCTGAATCTTCCAAAGCCTAACCCTGGTCTGACAGGGCCAACTTTTGCACACATTCATCAAATCCCATGCACAATCATCATTTTACTCCTTTACCTTAGCTATGATAACTTGCTAACACGCCGATAATCCGTAACCCTATGATAACACAATCCTGCAACCCTATGATAACACAATCCTGCAACCGAACTGAAGATGGTGGGACTCCCCCACTTAGCCTGAAGCTACTCCTTGCACCACTCTAGACCCTGCCGAGATCCTTTCTCCTTTGATAACACGATCTTGCTCGACCAATCCGTCCAATTCTTCCAAATTCTCTTGCTAGCACTCCCTAAATACTCAAATTCTCTAGCATCATTCAAACATTCTGCTTCCTACCGAATGGCCACTAGAACCCCTCACCGAGACCTACCAACCATGCCACCGCTAACCTACTCACAGGAGATAACCCACCTGTGGAAATCACCAATTCACACCTTCCAGCGACGCTGAAAAGCACGCTCTCTGCGACTTCAATACTCCATCCTACGCCCTGCTTCATTTACCAACTTTACTAGTATGTCCGCTCCTCATGGACATCCATTAAATGCGCGACAATATCTTCAAATTCCAAGCTATGCTGCCGCTCCCCCACTTTGCGGCTGCTCGACTTCCGCTTCTTACACCTGGCCTCCTAGAACTGGAACCACCGCCTAGCCTCACTTCAGGATCCTTCTTTATAGCTCTCAAACCAGCAGATCACCACAACTTCAAGCTCTTCGAATATCATCTTGCTCTAGCTGCCTCCATTATCAACACTTAACCGGTACTGAACCACCGCACCTCACGGTCTCTGCCAACCGCATTCTTCATTACTTTTTCTCAATACTCTAACCCTACGCAATCGAAGAAACCATAGCACCGACAAAGTCAACACATTCTATTCGATCAATGACGACGACTTCACGTCACGGGTGCATATCCCACCTCACTTGAAGCCACCAAATCTTACTACTTTATCAACCCCAACCGGACCATTAATAATCCAAATGCCTTTCATCCGTCGGAACTAAAATACCAAAATTTTGAAATCACACTCTGAGAATACCTCTCTTCAAACCATTCATCACCCCCAACATACGAGCAAGCATTCTATCATCATATCGACATCGCGCGATAACCAATCGCAAGCATTATCACTACCGGAGCATAGCCTTAAGGCTCCCAGAAAAACAGCTACTAAGCTGAAGCAACATACTATTCTTCTGCAAGGCCATAACAACAGCCCCCAACCAATTACACATGGAAACATCTTGACTTACATCTGTAGCACCATTTGAATTCCTCAAATTCTGATTCATAGCAAGCGCTTTGCGACGCGTAAGATTGAGTAGGAATGAACATAGGCATAAGCCTCAAAGGAATCAAATCGCACGATCAGGAATCAAGAAGGGAAGTACTCCTAACAGCCCTGTAGCCTCTCGAAGATAAGTACAGACGTCTCTGTACCGATCCACAAGACTCTACTAGACTTGCTCATGTACTCGTGAGACCTAAGGGAACCTAGCGCTCTAATACCATGTTGTCACGACCCAAAATCCATAAGGTCGCGATGGCGCCGGACATCATTTTCAGGTAAGCCAATCATTAATTAATTGAAATAATTTCCTGTTTTTAACATTTATGAAAAAACATTTCCTTTCACTTTATTACATATTAACTAAATAAAATCTGCCAAGTAAAATAATAGTTTAAACATTACTCTTTCGCAAATATATCCTAACACATCCCAGAACCCGGTGTCACAAGTACATGAGCAATTTCTAAGAATTTATACAATCATTACAAAGTTTGTCCAAAATACAAGTTGGCAAAAGAATTTACAATGAAAATAAATACAGTACGAGGGGGACTCTATCAGTTGCGAATCGCCTCCGGATGATGCAGCTCGCTTAAGTCTCCGAGTCATCCACATTGGTATGAAAGTACATGTGCAATAAAATGTGCAGCATGTGCAGCATGAGTACAAAAATAACGTGTACTCAGTAAGTCACCCCCCTAACCTCAGAGAGGTAGTGGCGAGAGGTCGAGTTAGACACTTACTAAGGGTCAGCAAATTAATTAACAGCATATGATGAACATGGTAGGCATGTAAGGTAGTAAAGCAGCAATATATATAAGGCACTGAAATCCAAGTAATAGTGGAAATAAACAAACAGTTACCACTTCCTCGTTTTTCCCCAAATATTTTAAATAAACAATTCCCTCTCTGTTTTCCCCTTAATATCTTACCACTTTTAACAAAATCATGTGAACCATTTAACAACATAACATGCGCATACGAGATAAGGACAACTGGCATGAGCCGTCATAATAATCAACTCTGTGCACTGCCGAGGATCGAACGACCCGTACCAAAAGTGGACCTCTCAATAAAATACTCATGGCTATGCACTGCCGATGATCGGACGGCCCGTACCAAAAGTGCATCTCTCAAAATAATAATCATCTTTGTGCACTGCCGAGGATCGAACGGCCCGCCACATAAGTGCACCTCTCAATATAATAATCCTGTCTATGCACTGCCGAGGTTCGAACGGCCCGTACTAAAAGTGCATTTTAAATCCGCTATGGCGTACGGTCCGCTCCCATGAGAGTGGGGGAAATAACACTCTGCTCGCGGAATGTAAATTGTGAAGCGGTCACATGCAGACATGCACAATCAACAATCCACCCCGAATACGTCGGGAACACAAATACTCAAGTAAACGGATGATTTCTCTTTTGAAAACCACAAAATATTATTTAAACCCTTTTTCGAAATTCACTAGCCAAGTTTTTGTAATGTTTAATAACATAACCTTATCCCGAAATACAATTGACCGCGAAGGAAATCAATTCTCTTTTTAGAGGCTTAGGAAAATAAACTCTAATATTCTTTAGTCATTAAATTAAAATTTCAATTATATTAGCAGTCTAATATTATAGACAAGATCACAAGTAAAACAGGTAAGCCATGCTAGTGGGTCCTAGGCTAACCGGACATGGCATAATAGTAGCTACGCACGAACTCCCGTCACCTCGTGCATATGTAGCCCCTGCAGATAGTAACACATACTTAATTAGTTCACCTAGGGGGACAATTCCCCCTCACGAAGTTAGAAACGAGACTTACCTCGCTCCGAAATTCCATAACTGGCCTCCCAGGCCTTTCGACGACTCAAATCGTTGCACAACGCTCCGAAACTATCCAAACAACGACAAACCAATGAAAATATACTCTAATATTTGACAATTCCAATTATATAATTTCCCAACTCCGCTCAGTAAAATGACCAAAATGCTCTCGGGCCCACGTGCCCGGAAATCCAAAATTTCTCGAAGATACATTCTACCCATAGCTTTACTAGTTCAATTATACAATTTACTCAAATATTCATGCTCAATTCGTGGCTAAATTCCTATTTACCAAATTTCTAGGTTTCCTTCAACATTCCCAAATTTTCCTCAATTTTCCATACCAAATCTATGTACTAATCTTGTATTTAATTCAAAAACGTGAAGAAATTACCTACCTTGACAATGCATGAAGAAATACTCTCTTTGAAGCCTCCAAAGATCACATATAGCATTTTAAAATAGATGGAGAAATGTCCAAATTCTCGCTTAAAAACAATCTCCCGATGCCTATTTCCACACCTGCGGTCCCCTTGTCGTACCTACGCTTCCGCAGGTGCGCCCAAATGTCCCGCACCTGCGGCCTCCTTGGCTCCAGCCCAATTTTGCACCTGCGGCCAAATCCTCGCAGGTGGGGTCACACCAGATGACAGCAACCTCAGCCTTCTTCAAACTCCCAAACTTGATCCGTTAACCACCCGGAATCCACCCGAGGCCCCCGGGACCCCGTCCAATTATACCAACCTGTTATAAAACATAATGTGAACTTGCTCAAGGCCTCAAATCACATCAAATAACATCTAAACCACGAATCACACTCAATCCCAACTTTATGAACTTGGAAATCGCCAACTTCTACATCCGATACCGAAACCTATCAAATCACGTCCGATTGACCCCAAATTTTTCACACAAGACATATTCGACATTATGGACCTGCTCCAACTTCTAGAATTGCATTCCGACCTCGATATCAAAATTTCCACTTCTGATCGGATTTCTCAAAAATCTTCAAATTTCTATCTTTAGCCAAATGACTTCAAAATGACCTACGGACATCCAAATTCACTTCCGATTACGCTCCCATCTCCAGAATCACCATATAGAGCTATTTCCATGCTCAGAATCCTAAACGGACATCAAACACACTAAAATGCCTTACAACCCAAATTTATGAAATTCTTCTAAAATGCTATCTTCCATAATATACGCTAAAACGCTCCTGCGTTATCCAAAACTCGATCCGGACATACGCCCAAGTCCGAAATCATTATACGAACCTGCAGTAGCCTTCAAATCCTGATTCGGAGGTCGTTTACTAAAAATTCCAATCTTAGTTGATTCTTCCAACTTAAGGCTTCTGAAATGAGAATTTTCTTTCCAAATAAACTCTAAACTTTCCGAAATTCAATTCCGACCACACCAACAAGTCATAAGACCTGAAAAGGAGTTGCTCACAACTTCAAACCGCTAAACGATACGCTAGAGCTCACAATGACCGGTCGGGTCGTGTATGGCCATTTTTAATTTTCGAGTGATTCGTGATTGATTTGGAAGAACGACTCAATTTGGAATCTTTAAGATGGAAGAGTTGACCAATATTTGAATTTGGGGTAAACGGACTCAGAATCAAGTTTTTATGGTTCCAGTAGGTTTGTATGATGATTTTGGACTTGCGCAAATGTTCAGATTCGATTTTGTAGGTTCATAAAAGGATTCAACACTATTTGTCAAAAGTTGGAAATTTGAAGAACTTAAGAGTTCATAAGTTTAACCAAGGTTTGACTTTGATGTTATTGGACCTCAATTGATCCAAGAATTTTTCAGAAGTTCGTTCACATTCCAAATTACCGAACCATCCATCGGATGTTGTGTGGGGTTGACACAATGGCAAACCGGATTCGTTCACAACGACATGACACCCACAAGGAGATGCGTCGGACTGACTTCAACAGAACAACTAAGGTTTGGCAAAACTTTTTTCATGCTCACATTATGCTTGGTGAGCATACTTCAGGTTGCGCGAGAGTGGGGGTTTGTTTGATCTATTCTCTATAGATGGAAAAACCAATCCATATTGGTCAGCTAATATCTATTATGTCCTACCCTTTTGAATTTTTGAAATAATCAATCATTGGCTAAATGTTGTAGATGTAGGTGTATGAGTCTATGAGTTCAACAATAAGTAGTACATAATAATTGTGGTTTGACTATGAATTCATGCTTTTTCATGTAAATTGCCTTGTATTATACCTCGATTTTGTTAAAATTTAATGCGAATATTTTATGACTCAATCTTAATAATTATGTTTAGATGTGTAGGAGTATATTATATTCGATATGAAAGGATTGCGTGAAAATTAAAGCCGAAATGAAAGAATTTTGAGGAAGTGTGATTTTTGGTGTCCAACTTGAAGTCAAGCTCCGTACAAAACGCAAAAGGAAACGCAAAACAGAGTTGGACGCCCAGGTTGGTGCCTGGCGCCCTCCGTGGCACCCTAGCGAGAATTTTTTCCTATTTCAGCTAAGACTTGGTAGTTTAGACCCTACATTCACCCAACATGTATAAAAGGAGTTCTAAACCTATTTTTGAGAGATGAGACATTATTGGAAAGGCAAAAAGGCCAAGAGAACACTTTGAAGCAAGAAATCACAATATTTTTCTTTATGTTCTTCCTTAATTTGCATTTTAATGCCTTCAAGTATTATCATGATTGTTAGTATGATTATATGTAGTTAAACTCTCTTATATAGGGTTTGATGGAACATCTTGGAAGATGATTCTTTATTGCGTTTAACATAAATTTGCCATTGCATTTTTTCTACTTGTTCAACTACGGTATTATTGTTGTTGATTGAAGGGTTCTCAATTGATGGTGCCTATTTAGTGTGTATTTCTTGGAAGAGGGTACATATTTAGGTAGTTGTTGAACAACATCACTCCTAACGTACGTGAGGAATCAATACGGGGAGTTTAGAGGTGGATTTTGGAATAATGGAACCTTGGTGTAATCTTAATGAGATGTATATTAGTGCCAGCTAGCGTAACTCGGGAGAATACGTTTAGTAAATTGTGATAGTTGCTCGAAAGATAATTATGGCACTTGAAGTACTCACGATTGGTAGGGAGGACTTAGGCTTTTATAGGAGGCATAGCTAGAAAGATACCGACGATTGGGAAAATCATCACTCTAGACTTTCTTTAATTTTGTCTACAATCTTTGTTTTAATAGTAATAAAATTACAACATTTTGATTATTTTATATTTAGTTAGTAAATACCTTACTCATTATTTAACATTTCTGAAAGTTAATACTAGTAGTTATAATTAGTAGGTTAATTTCCTGTGGGATTTCACTCCGGATTCATAAACCGGATTGTATTTGCAATGACCGCTAGACCTTTTAAGAGGCATAGTTGGGCTTGATCAATAACCCAAATAAAAAAATATAGGAAACTTAATTAGGCTTAGAAGTCCATGATTCGTGCAAAGCTATAAATATATAATTTTATCCCAATATATAATTATCTTTTTTGAAGAAGTAATTTATCTTTTTAAAGGTATTAAAAGTCAATTAATATTTCAAGATATTTTTGTCGTGCAACATTTAGTGTTTTAATTCGTACTTTTATAATAATATAGATATAGATATAGATTATTATTTTTTCTGTACCGAACTAGATTTTATAGCACTCCCCACTAATTAGCCAAAAGAAAAAGGAACCTAATAGCTGATTCAAGCTGCAATTTTGTTTACCCTCAAATTCAGATAACAATTAAACTTATATTGCGGTTTTAAGGATACGTGATTTTATACAATACCAATTGACAAACAAAGAATTAAACAGATGAATTAGACAATAAAATAAATCAAACCAATATGTAAGCAAAGCCTCGACCTCGATTCGAGACAGTCTCGGGGTAGGATAGTAAAATCAGTAAAAAAAAAATAGAGCAATTCTGATAAACAGTAAATGAAATAGCAAGAGAGTAGCGAGTGTATATATTTTTATCAGTGAATAATGATGGTTACAAACGAATGAGATTCTTCTTTATATAATAGAGGAGTTCTGAATAAGGTACACTTGTAATTATAGTAGGAAATCAATATTAACAACTGATTAACCGCCGCAGATCGATCCATTCCGAGATTCACGCCGCGATCATCGACCTGTCGCAAATATCTTTCCCTTTCCGTTATTAAGCTACACTGACGTTACTTCGGATTTTGTCTCTTTCTGGCCTCAATTATTGGTGTCTAGCTCTCCCTAGGAAGAGACTTCGATTTTGGACTCGACGTCCTGGCTTTTTGACGTGACACTCTTGTCTCGATCAAGGAAAGAAATTGGGTTGCCTTGATTTCTACCGTATACAGATAGTCCCCTCGTTTCTTAAGATAAAGTGATAAGAAATGACTTGAGCCTCAATTTTCTTGAGACCTCGATAATGATATCATCCTCGTTACGTAAGCGACGGAGGCGATCAAAACGTCTCGTCGGTACAGTTCCTCAAATCATTAATGCTTGTCAGTAGGTGGTCAGCCACTAGAACCATCGAACCATTGCATTGAATCTATAAATATAGACTATTTTGTTGAATCAAAACTTTACTTTTACTTGCATCAAAACATCCAAGTACCTAGATTTTTTCGTCTCTTCTCTTTCTTTGCCTATTGAATCACCTTTTTAGCACCGTAAACACCAAGTTTCTCCTTCCTTCACTCTTCTCTACCTGAATCAATGGCAAAAACTTCCAAAATCGTCCCACAAAAGGAGAAAGCTTCTTCCTCTTCTTCCCGGCCGGCGGGTGACAAAACACCGGTGGAACCGCTCCCTCACGAGTATGTTCATGGACCATGCACTTTAAAATCCGACTTCAAAGTCGAGAACTTTTCTTCGGTACCAGGCCAATGTGAACATGTGTTGAGATACATCTGTTCCATAATGACGAGCCACCTCGAGGCCATGAAGAGGGACTGTAACTGGGGGCTCGAGGTCGTGGTACAAATCCCTGCTCCTAAATAGAGCATTACTACTCATGTGGACGGGTTTTTAAGTGTTTACACTTACCCCTTCACATTGGGTCCCCTCGACCCAGTGATCGTTGATTTTTGCAAAAGGTACCAGTTCACCCTCGTCCAAGTTCACCCCTCATTCTGGCGCATTGTGATCATGCTCCGTTTCTTCTCCAGCAACGCCGAGGGGCTGGAGTTCACTCTTAGCCACCTCATGCAGCTATATCGACCTCGACTTTTACGAGGATTGATCAAGCTCCAACGTTGAGCAACGAAGTCCTTATTTGCGAGCATTGATGAGGATAAAGACCAGGGTTGGATGAGCCGGTTCATGCGGGTAAGGACCTGTGACATCATCCCAGAGGATAAATTGTCGTTCCCCGAGGGATGGAACCCCGATCGTAAGTAATTTATTACCCATTAATCTTCATACTCCACTTTTGCCTTATGTAATATTTTATTTGTTATGTAGTTGTTTCCTGGATGCCTCTCACAGTCCCCGACCTTAAAGACTGGGTTCGGAAGTTGGCTTCAACTTCCTCCCATGTTGAATGCAGCTGGCTTGACTGTGCAAAGGGCATATGGGAGGCAAAGAACCATGGTAAGGGTTTTCTTTCTTATACTCGAGATAATTTCCATACCTTTCTTTCTTACTAAGCTTCTTTTGTGCAGGCCTGACCAAAGACACAATCTTGAGGCCCCTGAGTGGCAAAGAAGAGGCCAAGTCCCCAATTTTTAAGTCGGGGAAAGACAAAAAAAGGAAGGGGGTCTCGCTGTCCGAGGACCCTAAAACCAAACCTCGAAGGATCAGGAGGAAGGTCATCGCTCTCACTGTGGATTCGGTCTGAAGCTTGAGAGATGAAGAGAAAGAAGAAGAAGAAGAAAGTGGCCCTTCTACACTAGCGGCTCGACCCAGGAAGGCCGTTGAGGCCGCTAAACCTTCAGAGTCGGAAGTGGCTGCTGCAATCAAGCCTCGTGATGAGGAGGCTTCCAAGAAAGGTTCGAGTGAGGACCCTGAATCACCTGAGGTCGTGATCATCTCTCAACCATTCACAAACTTACCAGACGGGGCTGGTTCTGAAACCCCGAGGGCCGATAATAGCGCCCCGAGTGACTTTCTCGGGGTAATGACAGTAGGTCATTCGCCTTCTCTGCCGACTTATTCTGAGGAGGAAATAAGAGAGGCTCGGTACATGAAAACCCCCGACATAGGCGGAGTCTCTGGTGAAGGGGATCTCCTTCAGGATTGCTTTACTAGGGTCGATGATGCCTCCGACCTTAGTGATGCTTCCATTCTCTTCAAAGAGGCCCAACGTCTCCTATCTCGGGTAAGCATTAGTTGTTGTAAATCCTCTTTCTTTCTCTTCTTTATTTAAGTTTGACTAATATCTTTCTTTTTTGTACAGGCCTTTACCAAGTTTTGAGCCGACCTGGGTCAATGCGAGGCTGAGCTTCAGAAAACCTCGGAGGAGAGGAATGCGTTGAAGCTTCTTTGCAGCCAAAATGATGAAGAGCTAAAGGACCTTCGAGCAGATTTGGCCAAGGCTCATAAGGAAGAGGTCAAACTGAACGAGCAGGTAACTATCCTTTTGAAAAAGTACGAATTTGATCCAGGGGGAAGTCGATCAAGTTAGAGGTGACTGCGATCGGTGGAAGGAGAACATGGACTGAGTTGCTGCAGAAAAAAGGCTTCCTCAGCCAAACTGTCATCTGCCGAAGTTCAAATTTGGAGCACTAAGTAAAAAAGCTCAGCCCAGGCCAAAAGGATCGAGGAGCTCGAGGCCGAGCTTGCTAAAGCCAAGTCGAAGGTCGAGAAGACGAAAGTCTTGGATGACAAATTCATAGCCATGTACCTGGCTGATGTCAAGGCTGCCCAAACACAGCTGAGGGATGCTTTTAATTGAGAGCGGTTGAGTAATGATTTGGCTAATTTCCAATCCTAGAGGGAGACCCTCGAAGAAATCCACGCTCGAGGCTTTGACCTCTCTGAGGAGATAGCCCAAGATAAGGTGCTTGAAGTTGATGCCAGGCTACTTTCCTCTTCCGATGATGAAGATGATGATGATGAGGTCAGGCGAGGTTGGTCTGAAAATGGTTAGGGGCCCGAAAGAGAAGTTGTACCCAATGAAAAGGTCTACCCCAGTCATAGTTAGGACTTTACTTTTCTTTTCTCTTTTTGTAAGACCCTTGTTGGTCTTTTGTACTCATTTTTCTTCATATATATAAAGAAAATTTTCCTTTGAAGTCCTTCTCAATTTTTTAACTTCAAACGTGTTTTGTGCCTTTTAAAATCTTAGCACAATTTTATGCTTCGAACTATACATTTGAGATTTTGGCATTGGGTGGCTTTATCGAAGTCACAATAATCGAGTTCGAGTAAAGTTCGAACTTAAAGCATAGACCCCTTAAGGTTTGTATCGAGTAATGATGAGTCCTCAAGCCGTAGTCGAGTGAGTTTTTATTCGAGCTTGAAATAGTGGAACCATTAAGTTCGAATTGAGTGATATCATGATCTCGAACTCTAAGTGTATCGGCCCTTAGGCTCTTTAAATTGGGCTGATGTTCTCCAAGGGATGGCTATTTTTTCCCTCTTTAGGCTTAAAGAAAAAATTCTTATGCCTTAGCACGTACTTTTTAGCCATTGGATTTTTTGAGGGTTCGATGTTGATCAAAATCCCTTTGCTTTTTGTGCCTTAGCATGCTTGTGTTAGGATAATTTGATACCTCTTAAGGCATTTCGAGGGTAGATTTCATCGAAGCCCTTTTAAATATTTTGCCGAGGGCAGCCTTTTTTAACTGATTTTTAATGAATTTGAAAGCCTGTTTTTATTGCGGGATTCAGACGTCTCCGAACAGCATTAGTTTGGCCGCAGCCTTTGGGTATGACTCTTGGGCTATTTCCTCGCAGCACTTCGAACTTGTTCGAAGCGTTAGTCCCCGAGAATGATGGCCTTGGCCTATAAATCGAGGGGTGCCTCTTTAAGGTCGTATGGATTTGAGCTTAAATAATTCGACCATGTTGATTGTCGACGGCAGTCCTCGAGTGTTCGAGGTGTATTTGTAATTGGCCTTTGATCCATATTTCACAAAAATCACAATCATAGAGCTTGCATTGTAGAAAATTTTATCTGAGGCACAAGATATTTTATAAGGAAAAAATGCTTCTTTGAATAGTTTAAACATGCGAACATGTTTTTCCATTGGGGCTCGACTGATCTATATGGACACGGTTTATTTGACCGTTTGGCCCATTACAAAGTTTCCCTATCAATACCCTTTTGACACGAAGTATTTTCCCCGAAAACATAACATCCGAGGGTGATGCCCCCCAGTATTTGAGGTTGATCGTAAAAAAGCCTTGGATACTGTTGAATTGTCCCCAGGTAGAGAATATAATTGTTGCCTCATTAAAAACCTCATCGGAAAAACCCATTTGGGACATAAACTGATCTAAGGGAAAAAGAGTGCAATGCGTGCTTTAAAACCTGAGGTCTCGATGTCTTTGATCGAACACCTGCAATAAGTTAGTATCGAAAATAAATGAAAAAGGGAGAGAGTCATACCTTAGCAATAATATCGTTAGAGAAGTGATATGTTCCAATTTTTTGGCAGTTGTTCACCTTTCATCGTGCCAAGCTTATAAGATCCATTTCCAACGATATCGAGAACTTGATAGGGTACTTCCCAATTTGGGCCTAGTTTCCCTTCGGTACCCCGATTCCTAAGTGGTGAATGTTGGTTCTTCTATTATATTATCTCTCGATTTGTTTTTTTTTTGTGTAGCCATTCCAACGAGTGCGTCTTCTTGTTTATCATCCAATAATTCGAGGATAGTATTCATAGCCTCGTGATTTGATTCTTCTGTTGTATGTCGAAATCTGGCGCTGGGTTCCCCGACCTCGACTGGAATCAAGGCTTTGGAGCCATATACTAAAAAGAACGGGGTTTCCCCCATTCTGGACTTCGATGTTGTTCGATATGCCCAAAGGACTTCGGGAAGAATTTCTCTCCATTTCCCCTTAGCATAGTTCAACCTTTTCTTTAGGTTTTGAATGATGGTCTTGTTCGTCGACTCGTCATGTCCATTCCCACTAGGATGATATGGCGTCGATAATATCCTTTTTCTCTTATGATCTTCGAGGAACTTCGTTACTTTGCTACCGATAAATTATTTTCCATTGTCGCACACTATCTCGGCGGGCATCCCGAATCGGCACACGATGTGATCCCAGATGAAGTCGATTACTTCTTTTTCTCTGAGTTTCTTGAAAGCCTGTGCTTCAACCCATTTAGAGAAATAGTCAGTCATAAATAAAATGAACTTAGTTTTACCTAGGGCCGATGGCAGAGGACCGACGATATCCACCCCCATTTCATGAATGGCCATGGGGATAGGATCGAATGAAGTTGTTCTCCGGGCTGGTGAATCATCGGTGCATACCTTTGGCATTTATCACATTTCGAACAAACTCCTTAGTGTCTTTTTCCATGATATCCCAGTAGTATCCTTCTCTGATGATTTTGTGAATCAGTGATTCGGCACCGTAGTGGTTCCCACAAGTGCCTTCATGGACCTCTCGTAGAAAATAATCGGTGTCACCTGTTCACAAACATACTGCTAATGGTCCGTCGAATGTCCTTCTGCATAATGTTCCATCTTCAGCCAATGTGAATCGAGCAGCTTTGGTTCTTAGGGCCCTCGACTCTTTAGGTTCCGATGGGAGCTTTCCGTTTTTCAAGTATTCAATATATTTATTCCTCCAATCCCAGGTTAAGCTTGTAGAGTTTATCTTGGCGTGACCATCTTCGATCACGGATCTCGAGAGTTGAATGACAATCCCCGAGCTGATTTCGTCCTTCTCGACTGAAGACCCCAAATTTTCAAGCGCATCGGCTTCACTATTTTGTTCTCGAGGTACGTGCTGCAAGGTCCATTCTTTAAAATGGTACAAAGTTACCCGCAGCTTGTCCAAATACCTTTGCATTCTATCCTCTCGAACCTCGCAGGTTTTTTTATTTGGTTTACTACCAGCAAAGAGTCACATTTAGCTTCAATGACTTCTGCTCCCAAGATATAAGCTATTTCGAGACTTGCAATCATAGCCTCGTACTCGGCCTCATTGTTAGTCAATTTAGAAGTTTTGATGGATTGTCTAATAGTGCTTTCTGTGGGCGGCTTCAAAATGATGCCTAGCCCGGACCCCTTCAAATTTGAAGCGTCGGGGTCCACAACCCAGATGATGTACTCAATTTTAATAAGAGTTCCTTTTTGACTTTGGGCACGAGGGTTGGCGTGAAATCGGCCACGAAGTCTGTTAAAATTTGAGACTTGATGATCGTTCGGGGTTGATACTCGATATTGTACCCGATGAGTTCGACGACCCATTTGGCCAATCAGCCCGACAGTTCAGGCTTGTGCAAAATATTATGAAGCGGATAAGTGGTTAATACACATATGGGGTGACATTAAAAATATGGTTTTAGCTTCTTAGAGGTGCTTATCAGTGCAAGTGCCAATTTATCTAAGTGTGGATATCTAGTTTCTGCTTCTCCTAGAGTTCGACTTACATAATAAACAGAAAATTCCGTACTTTGTTCTTCTAGAACCAGGACACCACTTACTGTGATCTCTGAAACTGCCAATTACAAGTAGAGTTTCTCATCTGCCTTTGGAGTGTGAAGCAAAGGTGGTCTCGAGAGGTATCGCTTTAATTCCTCTAACGCCTTTTGACATTCCGGGTTCCAGGAAAAATCGTTCTTCTTTTTGTGTAAAGAGAAGAATCTGTGGCTCCGATCCGACGACCTCGATATGAATTGGCCTAAAGCAACTATCTGCCCTGTAAGCCTTGGCACGGCTTTAACGTTGTCCATGACGATGATGTTTTCGATAGCCTTGATTTTATCGGGGTTGATCTCTATTCCCCGATTCGACACCATGAAACCAAGGAACTTGCCTGAACCGATGCCGAAAGCACATTTCTCGGGGTTGAGCTTCATGTTGTACTTCCTTAGTATCTTGAATGTTTCCTGCAAATGTGTCAAATGGTCATCTACGCGCAAGGATTTAACTAGCATGTCATCGATATATACTTCCATTGACTTACTTATTTTTTCTTCGAACATTTTATTTACTAGGCGTTGGTAGGTAGCTCCTGTATTTTTTAGCCCGAAAGGCATTACATTATAGCAATATGTTCCATACTTGGTAATAAATGAAGTCTTTTCTTGGTATTCTAGGTTCATCTGAATTTGATTTTACCCGAAATAGGCATCAAGAAAAACTAAGGATCTTGTGGCCAGACGTGGTATCGATCACGCGACCGATATTAGGCAATGGAAAAGAATTTTGGGACATGCCTTGTTCAAATCTTTATAATGTACACACATCCTAAGTTTTTTCCCTTTCTTAGGGACTACGACTACATTGGCTAACCATTCGAGATATTTTACTTCTCGAATGGATCATATTTTGAGAAGTTTAGTTACCTCGTCCTTTTATGAATATGTGCTTTACCTCGGACTGGGCCTTCTCTTTTGTTTCACCAGTCTGATCTTTGAGTCCAGACTTAGTCGATGTGTTGTTATCTCCAGTGGGATCCGTTTCATGTCTAAGTGGGACCAAGAAAAACAATCTATGTTATCAATAAGAAATTGAATAAGCTTTTTCCTGAGTTCGAGGGTTAACCCCGTTCCCAGTTATACCTTTCGCTCGGGCAGGTACTCGATCAATATAACATGTTCCAGCTCTTCGACTGTCGATTTTGTAGTGTCAGAATCTTTGGGAACAAAAAAAGTTCGAGGAATTGAAAAATCTTCCTCTTCTTCTTCCATTTCCTGTTTACCTTTGATGCTTGAGCCTTCCGATGTCGATAGTGCCGATATCAGTATTACCACTTTGACCGCAAATATTTCTTTTGCAGCATGCTGCTCCCCGTACACAGTTTTTACACCGTCCTACGTCGGGAAGGCCATCATTTGGTGGAGAGTCGAAGGGACTGCCCTCATGTTGTGGATACAAGGCCTTCCGAGTAGGGCATTGTACCTCATGTCACCCTCTATAACTTGGAACTTGGTATCTTGAATGGTTCCAGCAACATTCACCGGTAGGATAATATCTCCTTTAGTTGTCTCACTGGCCATATTGAAGCTGCTTAAGACCCGAGATGCAGGCACGATTTGATCTTGTAGGCCGAGCTGATCCACGACCCTCAATCGGATGATATTTTCCGAGCTACCTGGATCCACTAAAATGCGCTTAACTTGAACCTTATTTAATAAGATAGAAATTACCAGAGCGTTGTTGTGGGGATGAAAAATTTCTTCTGCTTTTTCGTCGTTGAATGATAAGGTGCCTTCTATCACATAATCTCGGATTCATTTTTCCCTAGTGATTGATACCTTAGTGCGTTTGAATATGGGTACCTGTGGAATATCGACTACCGACGACGATCATATGAATGACATGTTGCGGCTCTTCCTGTTCATTTTTTCTGTTGGCGTCCCTTTCTCTGAAATGATTCTTAGCTCGATAACTTAGGAGCTCTCGAAGGTGGCCCTCATTGAATAGACGGGCTACCTCCTCCCTTAATTGTTTGCAATCATCGGTCCTGTGGCCATGCGTGCCGTGATATATATAAATCAAATTGGGGTTTCTTTGGGAAGGATCAGTATGTATGGGTCCGGGCCATCTAGTATCTCTGATCCTTCCAATTGCCGATATAATGCCTGATGCATCAATACTGAAATTATATTCCGATAATCGAGGTGCCTATGTGGGATTGGCGTATTTATCAAAATCACTTTTGCTCATAAGTCCCTGAGAATTCTGTCCTTGATCACTTCTTTGATGGTTCCGGGAGGAATTGCGTCCTGAACCATTGTTCCTTCGATATGCGGTGTATGGTTGATATCGGTCTTTGTTCGACCTAGTCTCCCTGTCGATGTCTCTCTGATTTTTAGCTACCGACCTGTTTGGATGTACTAAACCAGAACGAGCTCCTAGTTGGTCATCCTCGACCTTGATCTTCGATTGGTATCAATTGTGTACACTTGCCCAAGTTACAGCCTGATACTCGATCAAATTTTGCTTCAACTGATGTGATGCTATCGAACTCTGTTCATTTAACCCCTGAATGAAAGCTTGAACGGCCTAATCATCTGTGACCGGTGGAAACTCCATGCGTTCCATTTGAAATCGCAGAATCAGTCCCCGATTCATTACCATTCGACCTCTCTGGCACTAGCTCGGTACGGAGAGTGATATTTGGCTTGACCCCATTCGGAGCTCTATATTGATTTTGTAACAAGGCAATAGCGGCTTGCTGAGCCTGAAGCATCTCGAATATCACTTGGAGACTGACTCATCTGTCTCCTCTGCTCTGTGTACCTTCACCACCAGATCGGCTTTCTCTGCGTAGACTCCCTTCGAGGTCTGCGCCTAGGTCCGCATTTAAATCAACGTGCGAACTGACATCGACTGGGTTGGCAATCGGTGCTCCTCCGAGATTAGCCTGTGGCACCTCGACTCCTGGAGCAATCACATTATCATTTTCCCCATGAAATCCGAGGTTATTTTCACTGTGTGTAGGTGCGTTTTGTGAGTTTGACATGTTTTGACCTGAAAGCAAAGATACTTGACAAGAACAAGCGTAAAATAGTGTGTATTATCAGAATCAGCACTGAAGAATCACTATTATCCTTAGCCCCACGATGGGCGCTATACTGTTTACCCTCAAATTCAGATAACAATTAAATGTATATTGTGGTTTTAAGGATACGTGATTTAATCCAATAAAATTGATAAACAAAGAATTAAACATATGAATTAGACAATATAATAAATCAAACCAATATGTAAGCAAAGCCTCGACCTCGATTCGAGACAGTCTCAGGGTAGGATAGTAAAATCAGTAAAAACAAAAATTGAGCAATTCTGATGAACAGTAAATGAAATAGCAAGAGAGTAGCGAGTGTATATATTTTTATCAGTGAATAATGATGGTTACAAACGAATGAGATTCCTCTTTATATAATAGAGGAGTCCTAAATAAGTTACACTTCTAATTATATTAGAAAATCGATATTAACAACTGATTAACCGTCGCAAATCGATCCGTTTCGAGATTCACGCCGCGATCCTCGACCTGTTGCGAATATCTCGCCCTTTCCGTTATT
Organism: Nicotiana knightiana; assembly: GCA_005239525.1. Lineage (NCBI taxonomy): Eukaryota > Viridiplantae > Streptophyta > Magnoliopsida > Solanales > Solanaceae > Nicotiana > Nicotiana knightiana. The sequence continues at coordinate 15,903 of ML394818.1, read as the reverse complement.
AAGCTACACCGACGTTACTTCGGATTTTGTCTCGTTCTGGCCTCGATTACTGATGTCGACCTCTGCCTGGGAAGAGACTTCGATTTTGGACTCGACGTCCTGGGTTTTTGACGTGACAGTCTTATCTCGATTAAAAAAAACCCAAATAGCCTCGATTTCTACCGTATACAAATTTGATCAAAGCAAAACGAAGACCAAGAAGAAAGAAAGCAGATAATATGGAGAGAACACAAGCATTGTAATCTTGATTGACAAATTAAAGTGGGAACTGGAAGATGGAGAGAACCAACCTTTCTCTTCAATGTGACTGTAAATGACTTCTCCCAAATCCTTACACAAATTTCATTACTTCGAGTGCAACTTTAGATACCAAGAGAGACAAAGGACAATTATGCATTATTTCACGTCCATCAACGATTCCGCTCCTAATGGATCTTAAATCTTATCTATATACAGTGATTTTACTCTTTTCTTCATGTTGGATATGAAATTAAGTTTTCTTTTTAACTATACTTATCCTGTTCTAATTTGTTTAGTGTTTCAGTTCCAAAATTATACAAAAAGTACTAGCATAATCAGTTTGCAATAATTTTCTTACATTGGAACCAAAATAAAAAGAGTACAATTTAAGAAGGGATTATTAAACTATCGGCTAGTAGGGATGGCATTTGACCGCAAATATTTCTTTTGCAGCATGCTGCTCCCCGTACACAGTTTTTACACCGTCCTACGTCGGGAATGCCATCATTTGGTGGAGAGTCGAAGGGACTGCCCTCATGTTGTGGATACAAGGCCTTCCGAGCAGGGCATTGTACCTCATGTCACCCTCTATTACTTGGAACTTGGTATCTTGAATGGTTCCAGCAACGTTCACCGGTAGGATAATATCTCCTTTAGTTGTCTCACTGGCCATATTGAAGCCGCTTAAGATCCGAGATGCAGGCACGATTTGATCTTGTAGGCCGAGCTGCTCCACGACCCTCAATCGGATGATATTTTCCGAGCTACCTGGATCCACTAAAATGCGCTTAACTTGAACCTTATTTAATAAGATAGAAATTACCAGAGCGTTGTTGTGGGGATGAGAAATTTCTTCTGCTTCTTCGTCGTTGAATGATAAGGTGTCTTCTAGCACATAATCTCGGATTCGTTTTTCCCTAGTGATTGATACCTTAGTGCATTTGAATATGGGTACCTGTGGAATATCGACTACCGACGACGATCATATGAATGACATGTTGCGGCTCTTCCTGTTCATTTTTTCTGTTGGCGTCCCTTTCTCTGAAATGATTCTTAGCTCGATAACTTAGGAGCTCTCGAAGGTGGCCCTCATTGAATAGACGGGCTACCTCCTCCCTTAATTGTTTGCAATCCTCGGTCCTGTGGCCATGCGTGCCATGATATATATACATCAAATTGGGGTTTCTTTGGGAAGGATCAGTATGTATGGGTCTGGGCCATCTAGTATCTCTGATCCTTCCAATTGCCGATATAATGCCTGATGCATCAATACTGAAATTATATTCCGATAATCGAGGTGCCTATGTGGGATTGGCGTATTTATCAAAATCACTTTTGCTCATAAGTCCCTGAGAATTCTGTCCTTGATCACTTCTTTGATGGTTCCGGGAGGAATTGCGTCCTGAACCATTGTTCCTTCGATATGCGGTGTATGGTTGATATCGGTCTTTGTTCGACCTTGTCTCCCTGTCGATGTCTCTCTGATTTTTAGCTACCGACCTGTTTGGATGTACTAAACCAGAACGAGCTCCTAGTTGGTCATCCTCGACCCTGATCTTCGATTGGTATCGATTGTGTACACTTGCCCAAGTTACAGCCTGATACTCGATCAAATTTTGCTTCAACTGATGTGATGCTATCGAACTCCGTTCATTTAACCCCTGAATGAAAGCTTGAACGGCCTAATCATCTGTGACCGGTGGAAACTCCATGCGTTCCATTTGAAATCGCAGAATCAGTCCCCGATTCATTACCATTCGACCTCTCTGGCACTAGCTCGGTACGGCGAGTGATTTTTGGCTTGACCCCATTCGGAGCTCTATATTGATTTTGTAACTAGGCAATAGCGGTTTGCTGAGCCTGAAGCATCTCGAATATCACTTGGAGACTGACTCATCTGTCTTCTCTGCTCTGTGTACCTTCACCACCAGATCGGCTTTCTCTGCGTACACTCCCTTCGAGGTCTGCGCCTAGGTCCGCATTTAAAGCAACGTGCGAACTGACATCAACTGGGTTGGCAATCGGTGCTCCTCCGAGATTAGCATGTGGCACCTCGACTCCTGGAGCAATCACATTATCATTTTCCCCGTGAAATCCGAGGTTATTTTCACTGTGTGTAGGTGCATTTTGTGAGTTTGACATGTTTTGACCTGAAAGCAAAGATACTTGACAAGAACAAGCGTAAAATAGTGTGTATTATCAGAATCAGCACTGAAGAATCACTATTATCCTTAGCCCTACGGTGGGCGCTATACTGTTTACCCTCAAATCCAGATAACAATTAAACGTATATTGTGGTTTTAAGGATACGTGATTTAATCCAATAAAATTGATAAACAAAGAATTAAACATATGAATTAGACAATAAAATAAATCAAACCAATATGTAAGCAAAGCCTCGACCTCGATTCGAGACAGTCTCAGGGTAGGATAGTAAAATCAGTAAAAAAAAAAATAGAGCAATTCTGATGAACAGTAAATGAAATAGCAAGAGAGTAGCGAGTGTATATATTTTTATCAGTGAATAATGATGGTTACAAACGAATGAGATTCCTCTTTATATAATAGAGGAGTCCTAAATAAGGTACACTTCTAATTATAGTAGAAAATCGATATTAAGCTACACCGACGTTACTTCGGAGTTTGTCTCTTTCTGGCCTCGATTACTGATGTCGACCTCTGCCTGGGAAGAGACTTCGATTTCGGACTCGACGTCCTGGCTTTTTGACGTGGCAGTCTTATCTCGATAAAAAAAAACCCGAATAGCCTCGATTTCTACCGTATACAAATTTGATCAAAGCAAAACGAAGACAAAGAAGAAAGAAAGCAGATAAGATGGAGAGAACAGAAGCATTGTAATCTTGATTGACAAATTAAAGTGGGGACTGGAAGATGGAGAGAACCAGCCTTTCTCTTCAATGTGACTGTAAATGACTTTTCCCAAATCCTTACACAAATTTCATTACTTTGAGTGCAACTTTAGATACCAAGAGAGACAAGGACAATTATGCATTATTTTACGTCCATCAACGATTCCGCTCGTAATGGATCTTAAATCTTATCTATATACTGTGATTTTACTCTTTTCTTCATGTTGGATATGAAATTAAGTTTTCTTTTTAACTATACTTATCCTGTTCTAATTTGTTTAGTGTTTCAGTTCCAAAATTATACAAAAAGTACTAGCATAATCAGTTTGCAATAATTTTCTTACATTGGAACCAAAATAAAAAGAGTATAATTTAAGAAGGGATTATTAAACTATCGGCTAGTAGGGATGGTAAATGGTGCGGTGCAGTGCCGGGGCAAACCCACATATGCCCGTGAAGATTCAAACCTCCCCGCCTCGCATAAACCCGCAATCGCCCAACACCGCTTAAATTTTCTTTATTTTCTATTTTTGGACTGAATTTGATAGTAAAAAGATGAGATTTTTAAACTTCTTTTTCATTTTCGTGGAATAGTATTAATTTGATTTAAATGTACGTCCTACACAAGTACCTCCCTAACGAAGCTGAAGTGACAGTGTCTTGCAGTTGTTTACCATATTCAACTCTTAGGTTATCCCTTTTTTCCACTAATGGTTTGCAATTTAGGAAGACTTTTCTAAATTATTGAGTTTTCTGTTTAAGTTTTTGTCTTTTTAGTTTACAGTTGCTATAAACTTAGTTGTTTTAATCTTTTTCCATCCTGTCGCAGTGAGTTGTTTGAAACTTCAATCCCCAAATCACTAAGAAAGAAAAATTTTAAATAGCTCTGAGTTCATCTTATTTATAAAGGTGAGAAACCATGTAATCTAATAAGTAAAATAATACATAGTACAACATTAGTAGAGACTGTCATAAGCATCAATATAAAATTTTGAATCAGTATTTTTTTTTTAGCTTGGCCAAACTGCAGTCATACTCGCATCAACCCGCACCCACCCCGCAACCGGTATGTTCAAAAGCACTCGCATTATTCTATTGTCATCCCTATAAAAAAGTGATACATGTATATGGAGCTGAAGAATTTAAAAAAAAAATTAAATATCAAACCATGTGCACATTTTTTCTGTTAATAAGACGAAATAAATCATGTACTTGACAAATTGCATTGGCCGTAGTGTACTTTGAGACGATGACCACAAGTTCATAGCCGTGAACTTTGTACCTGCTGGCCATCAAAAGTTATAGGATAATGATTTCATCAAAGGAGTGGTGGATTCCCTTTTGCATCCTACAAAGTGAGGGTCGTAATTATTTCTTAAATTTTTATTTCATTTTTCTTTTGCATTTTGTGGAATGACGCACTTAAAAAGTTATGAATGTATATCCTTATCCATACGAAATACTCCATTTATTAATTAATCTCCTTTTAAAATAATAAGAAACTAATAAGTAATTCCATGTGATAAAGTCATAAATTTAGTTAGTGGTGCACTGATGTGCTGACCATGCTCTATATCTATCTGCTTGAAATTCAATCATCTGTTTCCCCAAAAATATGTGACGGAATCATAGTTCAATACTTATTTTAATTTTCGCATCACTCAGACGTTCGGATAGTATATAAATGATTGTAGCCAAAACAAAAGGTTTTTGGGTCAAGTTATTATTGGAAAAGTTCGAAGATTTATTAGCGATAAATCGTTATTTTATTTATAGTACTCCTACACAAGTTTTTTCAATATTTCGCCAATTTCATTGTTTGAAAAAAGTGAAATTTTTTATAAAACGATATAAGGAGAAGAAGAGTGTTGCAGAGAAAAGTAGGGAGAGAAAATTCTTATTGATTTTAGGGTTAATTACAATGGAATAAAACCCCTCTATTTATAGGGAAATAGTGACTTAGCCACCAGATAACAAACCCTGAAATTTCTCTAAAAGTAGACATTCACCATAAAAAAATACTATTTATAACACTCTCCATTGAATGTCTATTCAACAGATAATGTGTCTCGCTAAACCTTAACTAAAATAAAATCCAAAATATTCTAGTGAAGGAAAAAGAGTACACATGTTTAACTATACGCCTTTCTGTTTACTCGTTAAAAACCTTGCAAGAAAAATTCAGCGGGACAAAACCTTATAAGGGAAAAAGAGTACAACGCATATTAACTCCCCCTGATGAGTACATCAATTCACATCCTTGAGTCTTCGCATTCTAATCTTGTGCACCATCTTCAAAAGATCATTGATAGAGATTTGGTAAACAAATCAGCCATATTAACTTGAATGAATATCATTCTTGGTAGAGATGTAATATCTTCATATAATGACGTGGAATGACTTTTTCAATATCTCCATAGTAGCAAAAAAATTCGCTATCACATTATCATGCTTATAGTTATAGCAATATACATTTGTGCACAAATTGCACTGAGGATGTGGTGCTTCAAGATCAAGAACTGTATATGCTTTAAGCAATTTAAATCCTTCGGGATTATCATATAAGTATAGTCAAATAAGCCATATAAATAGAATTTAGATTGATATCAAGTATTCATGGCATGCCAGACATATAAGATAGATAAAACTGATTGCACACTCTTTTGACTTCATACTTTCAAGTGTTTGAACTACATGTCCATAACTATATGTCTTTCATATGAAACCAATTCTACTTGAATTGTTTCTTCAGATTTAAGATCCTAATATATATTTAACATTATCATAGACGTAATCGGCGAACATTTCATATCGGTTCCAACAATCATTTTTCATAAAGACATGACATGGAGATCTCTTCATTCATATTTTTAGGTACATGAACCTCTATTGAGATTTATGAAGTATTATGTCACGTGATCTTCTAGATCACTCGCCACTTTATTATGATCATTTTGATCATTTGATCATCTTCTTTACCAAGAATTTTACTTAAAATCAATTTGTCTATACGCTTTAAGCGTACCATAGACTTTGTCCTTCTAGGACTTATTCATGATAGGAGCATTTGTAGTGAGAATATAATTACTTTCTTTAGGTCAGCAAATGCGTCTGGCATGCTTTACATATATTGCAGATGAATTGTCTTTTTATGAACTTCAAATTCATATTATTTTATTCGAGGATCTAGATGTACAAATGATAATTCATTCCACTTAACTTTTTCTCAATTGTTTATCTTGTCTCTCCCTCGTGTTAGAAAAACTTTCTTCCTCAATTTTGAAAACCCATCGTTGTGCATTATGGTGTTAATCAAAATATACACCGTACATCAATAATAATAAGATGAAATTATTTGGTTTCTGATCCTGAACCACTTATGAGAGGAGAATGTAATATACTTTCGTGTATAATGTATATCAAACTGATACAGATAACTTTGTTCTCATAAGCAATAATTTAGCAATTAAGTGGAGGCACTCAATAAATTATTTTGCTAAATTAATTGTGTTGTAAACTAACTTATCAAGATGAACTGTATTGAATAGAAAATATGAAAATTATGCTAAAAATTAAATTATTGAGCAAGTTACCTCGCAAACACTAGCCAGGTTGCGGGTTAATAATAATATGTAACCATCTTATAGATGCATCTTATGTGTTATACATGACAGGTGAATGAACTCATATTCACCTTTGATAAATTTCAGAATTCAAGGGATTCAATCCCAATTTTAGTTGGTATAATAATCGCTAGAACAAGGAAATTAAGAGAATTCATAAAGAATCTTCTTCAACACTTACCCATGTTAATTCTCATTTATTTTGCGCATCTAAATCAAGATTGTTCAATAGGCCATGCTTGATAAAATTGTCTGTATTAGTAAACTTCATGTTTACATCATGACATGCACAATTATTAATTAAACTTCTAGTTTACGGCGACATGAATTTTATATCAATAAACATCCAGTTTACTGGGTCATGTGATTTCGCCATATTTTTTATTTGTGTAATACAAATCAGTCAATAAAGCGGGTAGTATTCAGATATACATATTACCCCACTACAGTTATAGTAATATAAAGATATTAAAGCTTCATTATTTATAGTTTCAATATAACCAACCGCTTTCGCGAATACTTTATAAACTCAATAAGTTTTTTTGAGACTTACTACGACATACAATAGTATAATTGGTTCTTCCAGAGCTCTCAATTAATTTTATATTACCACTTATTCATCAACATTTATATGGTGAATAAACTTTTAAGGAGAAAGTTACACCATTATGGTCCTGATCAAAATTATATGCAAGATCTATTTCTTGCATTACTGTTCTCTTTTAATAATCATATTGCCAAAATATTTTGGCTCTACAAAAGGTACCTGACCTGCGACTATTCATGCCGCAATAATGACATTATTTTCTTATTTCCTCTCAACCTTCCTTCTAGAGGTGAGTGTGGTATATTTACTACCACTACCACGTTCATATTCTTTCAAGAATGAATATGTATTATAAATCACATGTTGTCACATTCACATCATGAATGGACCATAATTATCTATATGTGCATTACAAAATCTCATGTCAAATCGATGAAAAATATTACTTTCATAGAGTGAAAGATTATTTTGAGAATCCTTATTATTCTCATTACCACAATGATGACGATTATAATTTCGTCTATTGCCACGTCCACATCCATTGGTACCTTCACGGTAATAATTTTATCTTCTTTCCAACTTATTACATATTGCTACCACATTCTCTTAAGGAAATAAGAATGAAGAAAATTCAATGGGACGAGTTTCCACTTCTTGTGCTCACGATCATACATGACTTTGATCGTGGCAAGATATAGAAATTTATCATTTCAGGTGATTATAATTTCTTACAAACTTCATTAGAGTTATAATCAAAATTTATTGTCTTTACTTGTATTTAAAAGCATATTATGGAATTGCAAAAATTTAAAAGAAAAAAATAAAATGAAATACTTACCTTAAATCTAGAATTTAATTCAATTTCCAAACTTAGCGCAATTAGCACAAACACAACTGATCAAACATATCTCATCGGTCGAATTTGAAAAATCTTGATTTGTCAATTCGTTGCTATCATCAGAATGCAACTCATCACCAAATTATTTTTCATGGGGAATGAAATTCCATGACAGAATGAGTCAAATACATCTAAACTGTTGATTACTCTCTCGATCCGACGGCTTAGTTTCAAAATCCAAAACCCAATGGTTCATTACTTTAGTCTCTACTCAATAAGTTAGAGTCCCGTGCTGATAACATGTTATAAGCAATATAAGGAGAAGAAGAGTATTGCAGAGAAAAGAAAGGAAACAGAATTCTTATTGATTTTGGAATGAATTACAATGGAATAAAATCTCTCTATTTATAGAGAAAGAGTGACTTAACCACCAAGTAACAAACCCTAAAATCTCTCTAAAAATAGACATTCAACATAAATAAAATACTATTAATAACAAAATTCATTATCTACAAATGTTAATGGCCAAATTAGTGTTTTATAAATATTGAACTTGCTATATACTCCAAAAGGAAGTTTTGGGTTGTTATTTCAGAAAAAGTGTTTTTCCATTTTTTACATCACTATTTAGTGGACCATCTTACCTCAAAAAATAAAATTTTAATTAATTAAGACTGGTCGTGAATGGATCTCAAAAAGAAGGGGAAACATAATTGGTACTAGAGGTGGTAGATTTATGTCAGTTGTCACATTTTTGCGCTACGGACTACATTAGAGGTTGTCACCCAACTGTACCATGCAATTGCACTTCATCGTTCCTATTTATGTCAAGTTGGGTATAGTTTAGATCGAGGTTACTTTTGGAACCTGAAATGTCTATTCCAAAGATATGATCAGGAAGTCGGATATGATCACTGAACGTTAAAAAAAGCATTCCCTAAAATTGCGTGAATAGTGATTCATATGAGCAACTACAAACTCCCCAATGAATTAAAATTATATCAAATTTTGTACACTCGCGCACGCACGGTATCAGTCATGCGATATAACAATAACTGATATCCAAATAATTAAGATTTATATGTCATGCCCTAAATCCCAACCACGGGGCGTGATGACGTCAAACATTCACTTGCTAGGCAAGCAAACGATTGCTAAAGAATTAACTAATTTTAATAATTTAAAAGCAAAATAACAGTATGTAACGACTAAATACTCAGAAATACATGTAATAAACCCATGAGTAATGCGATCAATACAAATCCCAGAAATCCAGAATCACAAGTACATGAGCGACTAGAATACTACAAATATAGTCTGAAATAAAATACAATTGTTCGAAACAAGGTAAATAGTAAAATAATATATAAGACTATCTCTATAAACCTGTACGAATGATAAATAAAAGATAGCAGAAATATAGAGAAAAAACAGATGAACTCGTAAGAACAGGACCGGAACGTCAACTAACAAAGACCCCCAGAATAACAAGAATTAATAACCTCATATCATAGTACAGAAATAGATCGCCAAAGCTACAAACAATTACAACACATCATACCCTGTTGTGGCACATAACCTGATCCCAATATCTTTTTAATATCTGTTGCGGCGGGCAACCTGATCCTAATATCATATCAATATCTGTTGCAGTGCGATAAGAGAGCTAAAACACGTGTAGCTATTTTGGAAAAAATATTTTCAAAATAAATTCAAGGCTCACATGGTGATATAGGGAAGATTATAATTGTGACTTGTGTAAAGAGATTGTGAGATGTGGTACCTCGGTTGTGATTCTTGTTATACATTCTTTGTTAAAAAGACTTGCTGGTTGAACAATTTTAGTTATTTCCTCATTTTTCTTACTTGTACTCATCTGTAATTGATTTTTTATTGTTCTTGTCACGTGTTCACTCCTTGTTGCCTTTATTTCTTTAAAATTCATTTGTTAACCTACATTATTTTACTACTTTTTTATTATTCATTTCCCACTTTTTGTTATTAGTCTATATTATACTATGTTTAGTTTTCTTTTCTTAGTATGTAATGACCCGATCGATCGTTTTATTTTTTAGATCCCCATTCCCCTATTTAAGACTTCATGTATGTACTTTACTGTTTATGACTTGTGAGAATGGTTGGTTTAGTTTTGGAAGGGTTCGGGTTGAAATCGGAACACTTAGTTCCTTAATAGTGGCCTAAGATGGCCAAGCTTGACTGGAATCAATATTTTGAGTAAAGAACCTCGAAACCGGGATTTGATGGTTCCAATAGGTTCGTATGATAATTTTGGACTTGGGCGTGCGTTCAGATCGAGTTTCGGGTAATCCGGGAGCATTTCAACGCTTGATGTTGAAAGTTGGCGCCTTAAATGTTTTAGAGTTTCTTAAATTTAGTTTGAATTAGACTTTGATATTATCGATGTCCATTTGAGATTCCGAGCCGGGGAATATGTAAATATGGTGATTTATGACTTGTACGCAAAATATGGCGTCATTCCGAGTTGTCTAAGTATAATTCATCGCGTTCGGAGCTAGTTGAGGAAGTTTGAAGTTCATTAGTTGATCAACTTGGTTTTTCGGTATGATTCTTAGTTTCGATGTTATTTTATGTGTTTTGAGGCTTCAAGCAGGTCCGTATTATGTTTACAAACTTGTTGGTGCATTTCGACGGGGTCCCAAGTGTGTTTCAGACTACCCGGAGTTAAGTCCAAAATTACAGAAATTGGTGGCGTTGGTTTCCTTCTACGCGAATGCGTAGGCTTTCTCGTGTTCGCGATGAAGGATTTGGTCTGGGGGCTTTTGTTCTTCACATTCGTGAATAGGCGATGGGAGAGGACTGTGATGCTTCACAATCGCGAGGTGTAGGTCGCGATCGTGTAGGAGAAATAGAGGTTGGGATGGCAGGCTGGGTAGCCTTCGCGTTTGCGAAGGGGAGCTCATGTTCGCGAAGGGTTGGCCAGGCTAGCCTTCGCGATCTCGAGGTCCCTATCGCGTTCGCGAAGGGGGAAAACTGCGCAGTATCAACTTTGCCTTCGCGATCACGTGCCTTTTTTCACAATCGCGGAGAAGGGACCACTAGGCAGAGACTTAATAAAATTCGGGACTTAGGCCATTCTTTTTCATTTTCCACTTCTCTTGGCCGATCTTGAGAGGGGGGGGGGGTCATCTATCCTTTTAAGGTAAGTAATTGTTATCCTATGTGAGTTTAAAACATAAATTATGGTTAGATTTTAACATGTAAATTGTGAAAATTTTAGGATTATGTTGAAATTAGACCATGGAAATTATTGTGTAATTGAGTAAAACTTATATATTTGATTTCGTATGATTATCTACGAGAATTTTCAGAATCCGGGCACGTGGGTTAAATTTAGAATGTTTCCAAATTGGGTTGGATAATGTCGCGAGCAGTTGTAATGACACCTAGTCTCTGAGACTAGGTAACCCTAGCAACATGTGAAACATTGAATAAAAGCTTAAAATTTCAAAACTCCAATAATTTCATAAATATAATCTGTAAACTCAATACGTACACTTCCCAAAACCTGGCGAGATATAAGTCACAAGCTATAAGTACAATGCTAAACAATCCTACACATCACTGTCTATAAAAGTGAAATGAAACGAGGAAGAACAGGATAGAAAGGGACTCCAAGGTTTACGGGCGCGGGCAGGCGTACCTTGAAGTCGCCAAATGCAACTCAGCTCACTCATGTCGGGACTGATAAGATGTAACTGGATCTGCACAAAAACATGTGTAGAAGCGTAATATAAGTACACCACAACGGTACCTAGTAAATGTCAAACCTAACTTCGGTAGAGTAGTGGCGAGGTCAGGTTAACTACAAAGAATCAATATTGATACCCAATTTTGTCCTCATATTTCTCAAATAGTATATATACTTTCAAAATGTTATTTTTTATCCATTATTTAATTTACAAGATTTATGCAAGCATTTTCTATAATGTTTCATAATTTTAAATCTTTAAAATTAATTTTCTTGCATTTAAATAACTTAAATATTTACTAATTATTCTCTTAAATTATTTGCAATAGCTTAATCATCCAAATTTGTTATTTTACACTCACATATATGTTTTAAAACATTTTTACACCGTTTCACAAAATTATATCTATAATTTAGTTGTTTATGTAATTTTTGCAATAATAGCCTATGTTCATGTATAATTATTTTTTATTATTTGCGCCAAAATAGCATTTTTATATTTTTTACAATGCTAAATTTTTATTTTTCAATCATTTTAGTGCATAAATAATACTTTATTTATTTATTAATCATTTTTATAATTTATTGGTTGATGAATTTTGTGTATTTAAATTGTAGCCAATTTTGTGTAATTTTCGGACCAAATTGGCTCATTACCTTAGCCCAATAGCCGCAGCCCAAACCAAATAACCCCTTAGCCTAAAACCCGGTCGGTACCCACCTCCTAACCTGCCCCATTCACCTTTTGATCTTGGCCGTTGATCTCAAATGATCAACGACCCATAATAATCCCCTCACCTCTCCTTATAACCTCACAACCCAAACCCTAACCTCATTTTACCCATCTGCCTCCCCCATATCCTCTCAAACCTTATCCTATCCTCAAAAACCCTATTGCCGCCTCCAGTTCCTCTCCTAATCCAATCCATTTATGGATTCTTACACTAATTTGCTTACCTTTTTGGGATTATATCATTGTTACTTGCACAAATATGGTATTACTTAGTACTTTCCTGGTTTTGGCAAGTATCAGTCTCCCAAATCAAGAGGGATTGGACCTATTCAGTAATATTGGGATGGTTTTCCATCTATATACGTCTATGGAAAGATTACATGGGCCCGACTTAACAAGATCTTCGGTCAGTCTGTGATTCCGGTCAAACTAGGGTTTGCCTGATTTTCTCCTAAATTGCTTCTAATCGATTTTGCATGTTATTGATTCCTTATTTTTTTAATCGACTATTTTTCCTTATTTGGGTACTTAATTTTGCTACTATATAAACCCCTCCCCAATTTCCCCTTTAGAGATAACTAGAATCGCTTAACAACTACCACTATTCTCTCACTTTCACTTTATATATTATTTCTGCTCTCTCTTGATTGTGGCCGGCTGAAAGACAAGGCCACCAGAATTCCACTATTCGACTTCTCTCAGTGCGAGCACTACCCGGGGTTCATCTGAAGCCCTTGAAAACTCTAACGTACTGAGAATTTTGGGGTTTCCGCTACTCTCTATGTGTTATTGATAAGGAAGTTGTTGGCTCTTAATCTCTACTTTATTAGCTCATTAATTCTGCAGACTGGTGAGTAATGAGACTCTTGCAATTTTTATTCTCTTTTGTTGTTCAGACCTTTGTTAATCAATGTTTTTATTCTTATTATCATATACTCCTGTGTTTTTGCTAGTATCAGAACCTATTGGAGTTCTGAGTTTCGATGCATGCCTGTTATGTGTGCACAATTTGATTAATTTCTGATCACATTCAGCCTGGTCTGTTATTTTGATCACTAGTTGCTTTTTTTTAAAAGCTTTCTCTCATACCTTGCCTTGCATTCCTGCATTCTTAAGGAGGTTACCTCCTGCCAGAATTTGCTTGAATGAATTTCTTTTCAATGAATCATTTATGTATGTTCTGCTGTTGTCTTGCCTACATGAGTCGCATATGCCCATTACTGTCTCAATGTTTTAGCCAGACATGTTACTAATTTGGTATTTAGTCAATCCTGCATTCTTCAGTGTTGCCCAAGTTTCTAGTTAAACCCCAATACGCTTGGGTTTTATTATTATGCATAATTGACTGGCCTAAGTTCTATGTCCATCTATCTTTGACCTCAAGATTGACATATCGTCGTGCTATGATATCTTTGGATTTAGAAATCTTTGTGATTAGGATTCTTATCAACTACTATAAACCATGTCTTCTTGTATGCTCACTTACCATTCTCTGACTGTGACCTTCATACCTAATTTTCTAGTTATGAATCTCTTTTAGGTTAATTCATATTTTGCTATAAACTTGTTGTTCTGGAAACTAAGTAGGTATATGTTCTTACCATGTCAACCTAAGTGATACGCTTCTATAACTCTGCTAGTGTTGCACATGCTATATGAGACTATGTTTTTAGTTTTCATGTCATGTGGAGACTAAGTTTCTACTGAGTCTCCTGGTTTAATGTTTAATCCCCTTGGTTGACCAACCGTGTCACCCCTTCTTCTAAAATGCAAGCATAATCCTGCCTTATGTGTGTTCCTGCCAACATGTCACATGAATTTTTCTATACATTTGGGTGGTGATTAGTTTTACTATCTTAACGAAATAAGTAGGCAGGTCTCCTTTCCTAAACAATATAGTTCAACACTTGTCTGTTGTTTGTAAGCATGTATGAACCCCCCCTCCCCCTCAGTTGGGTTTGATATATATTCTATGCGAGATGTTGGGCTTTGTTGTTGAGTTCAAACTTACTACTAGTCTCATGAGCTAAGTTTTGAGCTTACTGGAGATGTTGAAGGTTTAGAAAAGCATGGGTTATATATATACCGGGCCTATCATTGGGCCTATAGTGGTCTTCTTATGTTATTATTCATATTTGATTCGGGCTATAATAACTTGTACCGGTTGGCCAAGGTGAGGGAGAGGAAAGCCCGGGACTTAGACCAAGTCAAATACATCAAGGACGAGGATGGTAAAGTGCTGATGGACGAGGCACTCATTAGGAGAAGATGGCAGACATACTTCCATAAACTGTTGAATGAGGAGGGGGATAGACGCATTGTGCTGGGTGAGTTGGAGCACTCCGAGAGTCGGCGAGATTTTGGGTACTGTAGGCGGATTACGGTAGAGGAAGTGGCAGGAGCGATGCGTCTGATGTGCAGGGGTAGAGCAACGGGGCTAGACGAAATACCGGTGGAATTCTTGAAGAGCGCAGGGTGGGTAGGTTTGGAGTGGCTCGCTAGGCTGTTTAATGTTATTTTTAAGGCGAAGAAGATGCCCGAAGAATGGAGGTGGAGCACGATGGTTACGCTTTACAAGAACAGGGGTGATATCCAAAATTACAACAATTATAGGGGTATCAAGTTATTGAGCTACACTATGAAGGTTTGGGAGAGAGTGGTGGAGGTTAGGGTGAGGAGGTGCGTGTCTATTTCCGATAATTAGTTTGGATTTATGTCGGGGCGTTCTACTACGGAAGCGATTCATCTGGTAAGGAGATTAGTGGAGCAGTACAGGGAAAGGAAGAAGGATTTGCATATGGTGTTTATTGACCTTGAGAAGGCATATGATAAAGTTCCGAGGGAGGTCCTGTGGAGGTGTTTGGAGGTTTGCAGCATTCCGGTAGCGTACATTAGGGTGATTAAGGATATGTATGATAAGGCTAAGACTAGGGTGAGGACTGTGGGTGGTGACTCGGACCATTTCCCTGTGGTGATGGGGTTGCACCAGTGATCGACTCTTAGACCATTTTTTTTTGCCTTGGCGATGGATGTACTATTGCGTCACATCCAAGGGGAGGTGCCTTGGTGCATGCTATTTTCCGATGATATCGTGTTGATTGACGAGACGCGTAGCAANTTCAAACTGAGTAGAACCAAGACAGAATACTTGGAGTGTAAGTTCAGTGACGGGACCCATGATGCAGATGTAGAGGTTAAGCTTGATGCTCAAGTTATCCCCAAGAGAGTGAGTTTTAAGTATCTCGGGTATATTATCCAGGGTAATGGGGAGATTGACGAAGATGTCACGCATCGCATCAGAGCGGGATGGATGAAGTGGAGG
>ML394817.1:0-71855 GCA_005239525.1 Nicotiana knightiana | reverse complement strand
GGTGGTTGTCTGGTCAAGCCCTTTCAGTGTGATGATATAATCACATGAGAAGCATATCAAATTGTTTCCCATCCCTAGTGTATCTTGCAGTTCCTTTTTTTTCTCTCTGTTGTGTACCATCGATGAATGATTGATGAGCCTTTGAATATTCAAATTATTCTTGAATCAAGTGGAAAAGTTATACAAGTATCTTATTGAAAAGGTATTTCTTGTGTGTTTACAATAAAGTCAGCTTCTTTTTATAAAGTCAATGTGTTTTCTTACAAGTGAATATCTTATTTCCCCAATTCTTGTATCTTTTTCTATTATCAGGAAACATACACCAAGAATACCCTTACATGTATAGAATATCCACTAGAATATTCTCGTAGAATACCCTAATAGTACATGTATCGAAAAATTAACATGTTGTAAATCACGTGGCGCGATTCGCAATGTGTAAATAAACAGACGAGTGCGCGATATCGCGACTTGTTCAAAAAAATTTCATAAATATTAAAAGCAGTTAAAAAGTTTAAAAATGCACAATATGTTCAAAACATGTAATAAATCAGATAATTAGGCCAATTATTAATAGTTGAGCAATTGTGCTAAAATCACGGAACCCGAGAATGCCTCTATGATGACCCAAAGGGTCATCTTGTGTTTTAGAACTCTATTTCGCACTCTCTAACCTTAAAAATCTCATTTTTACCCTCCTCGATTTGCATGCGCAGTCCGGGCATGTTTCCGGAAAGCTTTTATGTGGAAAATTGAAGAAAATAATAATATTTAGTTGACTTCGGTTGACGTTTTGAGTAAACGGACCAGGACCCGTAGTTCAACGGTCCCGGCGGGTCTTTAGTAGAATATAGGATCTGGGCGTATACCCGGAATCAAATTCCGAGGTCCCTAGCTCGAGAAATAATATTTTGATTTAAAATTGAAAGACTGAAATTATAATGGTTTTAAGAAATTGGCTAATAGTTGATCTTGTTAGTACCGGGTCCGTATTTTCGTTCTGGAGCCCGGTACATGACGGTTATGATATTTATACATTATATGTGAAATTTGGTGAGAAACAGAACTGATTTGACGTGATTCGAACGTCCGGTTGAGAAAATAAAAATTTTAAAATTTTCTTGAGAATTTCATATGTTTTAGTGCTAAATGCATAGTTGTAGGTATTATTTTGGCGATTTGATTACATGAGCAAGTTTGTATGATATTTTTATACTTATGTGCATGTTTGGTTTGGAGCCCCGAGAGATGGGGTGAGTTTCAGATATGCTACAGAGTGAAAAGAACTTAGAAAGAATTGTTGGTGTGCTTCAAGTCTGCAGATCTCGCATTTGCAAGGTCTGGCTCAGAAATGCGATTCTCGCAATTGTGAAGAAGTTTCACATTTGCGAGCATGGAGCTAGGATGGGTAGTCTCGCAATTGCGAGAAAAGGACCATATTTGAATGTACATGTTCGCATTTGTGATATTGTGTTCACATTTGCGATAGCTGCAGAAATGCGAAGGATTCGCAAATTTCATATTTGCGATGGCTTTCTCGCATTTGCGAGCTTCGCAATTGCGAAGCTCTGGTCGCAAATGCGACATCTGCAACTGATTGGTCTTGACTTAGATGGGATTTTTCTCCTTTTTCAACATTTCCATACAAAAGAAACCCTCTAGGCAATTTTTTAAAGGTAACTTCTTCCCCAAATCATAGGTAGGTGATTCTTAACTCATTTCTTTCAATCTTTCACTTCATTTTACAAGATTTCAACCTAAAATATAAGGTTTTCATGGTGGAATTGGGGATTTTTAGGTGAAAATTAGGTATTTTAAAATTTTGGGATTTAGACCTCAAATTGATTAAAAGCCATTACAAAAATGATAATACTAAACCCATAATTTGGTGCCACAACTTCACGAATTGTCTATTAATACTATATATAAAGGCCCGAACAAAATAAATATAATTTGTCTCAAAATAAAGAAGAACGGAATGGAAATAAAGTAGGAGGGGACGCCAAGGCCTGCGGACGCCTGCAGGACTACCTCGGAATATCTGTTGGTCCCAAAACGCACACGCAAGTATACGTGGTCGACAAGTATTATAGGATTATAAGTCTAGATATCGTACCCACAGAGACTTGTGATTAACTATCAACTAAATTAAACCCAAACAGTTAATCTATTCAAGCGAACACTAAAGTATGAATACTTACCTACAATTAATCTAGAATAGTAAACTATGAAATTAAAGAAACAAATGGGCGAGAATAGACACGAATTCAATAAGAGCCGATATTCTAGAGCTATGGGTTAGCAAACAATCCTGTTGAGTTTTCCACTTAAATAGTCTGATTAATTTATCTGGTTTATTGATTGACGAGGTTAATATTGGTCGTAGCCTTCTCCCGAAGTACAAGTCGCCTATTAAAGCTAACCTAACGCCTATATTCCTATGAAATTAGGATTAACAAGAATGCATTAATAATTCCGGTATAATAACCAAGCAAGGCGATTAGGTATAATCCTATCCTAACCGCAAATCCGCTCCCCTGAAGGGTTAAGATCTTGCTTTACCCAACCTTATATGCAATCTAGAATTCCCTCTCCCGAGTTCAATCCTAGATTCGTAGATAGTATTCAATTGGTGATCAAGTAATCAAATAATTAAGCACAAGATTGAATAAATAAACCAATATGATAAAATAATAAGAACAATTCAAGCTTCAAACTACAACGTTCATGTAGCACCCAAAACTCTAGAACTAATAAACTATGAAATTAAAAGAAGAAAAGAGAAGAAAAACTAGGTAGAAGTCTCCTTCGAGCGTGGTGTGTTTTCCTCCACGTCAAATCCCTTCGTGAATCCCCCGCGTCCAATCTGCTTGTGAATGTCCCATGTGAATCTCCTGAAAAAAATTCCTTCGTGAAGTTGTGTTTTGGGGTCTATTTATATGTTTGGGATAAACCCTAAACGTGTAGGAGACTTCTATTCAAACTGGGAAACACTTAAAACCTTCAAAACTCGGAATTGACCGGACCAGGGACCCCCGGCGTTAAGCCCCAAACGCCCCACTATAGTCTGTGTAGGCCAGGCTTTAGGGGCAAAACGCCCCACTATAGCCTGGACAGGCCAGGCTTTAGGGGCAAAACGCCCCACTATAGCCTCCAGGCTTTAGGGGAAAAACGCCCCACTATAGCCTGGACAGTCCAGGCTTTAGGGACAAAACGCCCCACTATAGCCTGGACACGCCAGGCTTTAGGGGCAAAACGCCCGGCTATGGCCTGGGTCACTCATTTTCGAGTCTTGAGCGTATTTTTGATGTTTATGCACCCATTTAGCTCGGCTTCCATCTCCAATTCACCTACACATGAAATAGGCTCCATTACGCACATATACCGTGTATTTTTATCACAAAAGCACATAAAATATACGGTACATGATTCTTAAAACTATGGATTCTAGCCACGCATCAACACCCCACACTTAGACTCTTGCTCGTCCTCGAGCAATATCCTTCACACGTACATAATTCATTAACAAGGAGTATTCTACATTTCAATCACACACATTACCCCTTAACTATGATCGATACCGACAATCAAGCATGAACATACAAAATTTCACATTCTTTCCCTTCTTTAAACATGCCCAAGTATAACAATTTAATCAATAATACCAATAACCTAATCGCAACCACCCAACCTCAAGAGTCGACTTACAACCACTAAGCCCTCTCAATTCACGCACCTACCCAAGAAGAAAGTTACAACCATTACCAATCGTTCATGAGACCATGTGCCCTCACCAACAAGCAAAAGAGTGAATATAAATAGTCCTCACATTCAAATATGCTCTTGAACATAAATTAAGGACATCACACAATTGAACAAATGCCCTCACTCTCACAAAGAATTCATATGCATCCTGTGGTCGTACCATAAGCTTGCCCGTAGTGTAGATCTCCACTAATTCAAGTTAGCCAAATCTAGGATCAATTAGGACTTATAAGGTTGTAATGTAGGCTAAGGGATGGGTAGGATATATTTAGGAATAGTGGCTAACCTTCCTAAGCACTTTAATACACTACCTTCACAAATCAACACATATTCTTCTCAACCAATTCCCTTGCCACAATTCGTATTCAACATAGACCTTTTTCACTTAAGCACTTCTATATTTTTACTAGCACAAATTAATAAAAATTGGAGGTGTGTATCTTTTTGTACATACGTTTACTATCATTTTTTTTTCTTTCTTTCCTACACACACTCCATACCTGAAAATTCAATTGCTAGCGACTTTTGAATACAATTTTAGTGCACTAACGGGCCTTTCCATGGCTCCCCGCAAAAACTAATCCCCATTGTCTCACCTTACTTGTTTTAGCGACTAAGTGCCTTAGAAGGAAAAGATGCAAAAATCTCAATTTAAGAACAAAATAGGGTAACGGCTTGTAATGTGGGTACCAAAGAAAAGGTCAAAAGGCTCAAAGGGGCTAGCAATGGAAATGTAATTCTTATGTGACAAGCACATCCATAATCAAGCAAGAAAATACCCACGTCATCTCCCAGACTAGCATAACCTACAATTTCGCTTAGATTAACACACGGGGCAAGTTCTAGACTACACAGGATAGCATAGAAAATCACTAAACCTCACACATTGCACATGGCTCAATCACAACGGTTTTATTCAACTCTCAAGTCAAGCAAGCACACAAAATTGAGAGAATTAAGCAATATTACACTATGTAGCATACAAGTCAAACAACTGAGCTAAGGCTTCACAATAGGCTATTTATTTTTACTCAGGCATCACCTGTCAAACCAAATATAAGGGAAAGCAGAATGTATGTCATAACCTAATATGCCAGCATCAAACATGTCATGGGGTATTTCTAAGTTACTCAGGTTCTTCCTAAATACTCTAAAATCTCGCCAATTATTTCGTTAATTTACCTAAATACTCTAAAAAAAACTTAAAGTGCCCGGTTCAAGTTACACCCTTGGAAAAGAATTGTTGCCCAAAGAAAAACTAAGGGATACTACCTATCTATCCTACAAAAAATAAAAAAAAATCTTTTTGGCGTTTTTAAATCGGACTTTATCCCTCAAGAAAATTATCCAACAAATCCATCGTTGGGAAAAACTCCGAGATTTTTCTAAAAAATAATAATTTTATACAATTACACCTCAGAAAGTAGTTTCCCCACCCCACACTTATGTTATGCATAGTCCTCGATGCATGATCGCAAAGAAAAATATTAAAACAAGGGTGAGAAATACTCCTTGAGACCCTCTCGGGCTTACCTCGGACATGATTCTCAATCTTCAGAGTCGGGATGACCCTACACTTAAGCTCAAACATGCCCCTCAGCTTCAATTTTTGGGTACTCATACTTCCCCTACTCTGCAAAATAAGAATAACACAAAACTGACACTAAAAAAAATAATAACNTCGTGGCACGACTCTGCTGCTTCACCACTTTTCCTTCCACTTTGAGGATATGAATTGCGTCCCCAATTTTGCATCAATTTTTCTGTCACGTTCATGGGGTGGTGGTATAAAAATGAAGGAACCAAACAATAGGTATCGCATCTTGCACTTCTTGGCCCTTAGGTGAGGTATGTCATTTTATCTCCTTGGCATCACAAATTTCAGATATAAACACTTTGTTCCTCATCCATTAACTCCTCTATATGCTCGACTGGATCAATTCCCATGTCACCAACCAAACACAATGTTGAAAAGTGTTTAGAATGAGGTCCAATATGCTCCAATTCAAAACCTGTATTATTTTTGATATCCTCTATTTTATACTCTTCATCAACCTTGACATCATTAATAATTTGGTCGAATATTTGGATTTCCTCTTTCCGCTCCACAAGCTGGCCAGTATCCACAAATATTGATGGTAGGGCATCAGACACTCCAACTTTTTTATTCAATTGAGCCTGCAGGTCATGGATATCTGAGCCAAATTGGTCTATCTCTTGCCTGAGCTCAGTTCTTCCTTCTATCAGTTGCTATGTCATATTTGAAAGACCATCACGAAGAAACTCATGAGATTTTATTAGTTGAGCTTGTTCCTCTAGCCAAGATTGGCTCATTATATCTGCTTCTTCAAAATTATCTTCTGGTGAGAACTCGCTCTCTTCGTCGAGTTGAGGTTCTTATTGAAATTGGCCATTAATTCATCCATTCTATCATGGAGTCTTTTGATGGCTAAGGCGTCAAGAACTTGTTGCTCGGCTATCATGTTCTGTTGCTCCGCTGCTTGTCTCATCAAGTCCATAATACGAGCCACACTTTCCATATCCTCCACTTCCTTGCTCCTATCAAACTCATTAACATTATTAGAAATATTACAATAAAAGCTCTGAGAAGGATAAAAAGAATTAGGACAACCATCCCAATGGCCACCTTGACAACCAAACACATTACAAAAATGACACACATTAGATTGAGATGGACAATATTGCAACATGTGTGGTCCTCCACAATGTGGACAAGGATCGTCATAATAAGAATAACCACTAGTCGACCAATAATCATTCCAAGATGCCATGTCAAGAAAGATAATAAAATATTAAATTAAGATACAAATAAAAAATTAAAAAAATTAAAAACTTAAATAGACAAAAGTAAAAATTTAATCTAGTAGAATAGTCAATTTCTAAGTCCCCGGCACCGGCGCCAAATACTTGTTAGTCCCAAAACACACACGCAAGTATACATGGTCAACAAGTAATATAGGATTATAAGTCCAGATACCGTACCCACAGACACTTGTGATTAACTATCAACTAAATTAAACCCAAACAATTAATCTATTCAAGAGAACACTAAACAATCAATATATTCCTATGAAATTAGGATTAACAAGAACGCATTAATAATTCCCTTATAATAACCAAGCTAGGCGATTAGGTATATTCATATCCTAACCGCAAATCCACTCCCCTGAAGGGTTAAGATCTTGCTTTACCCAACCTTATATGCAATCTAGAATTCCTTCTCCCGAGTTCAATCCTAGATTCGTAGATAGTATTCAATTGGTGATCAAGCAATCAAATTATTAAGCGCAAGATTGAATAAATAAACCAATATGATAAAATAATAAGAACAATTCAAGCTTCAAACTACAACGTTCATGTAGCACCCAAAACTCTACAACTAATAAACTATGAAATTAAAAGAAGAGAAGAGAAGAAAAACTAGGTAGAAGCCTCCTTCGAGCGTGGTGTGTGTTCCTCCAAGTCAAATCCCTTCGTGAATCCCCCTCGTCCAATATGTTCGTGAATATCCCACGTGCATCTCCTGAAAAAATCCCTTTGTGAAGTTGTGTTTTTGGGTCTATTTATATGTTTGGGATAAACCCTAAACGTGTAGGAGACTTCTATTCAAACCGGGAAACACTTAAAACCTTCAAAATTCAGAATTGACCGGACCAAGGACCCCCGGCGTTAAGCCCCAAACGACCCACTATAGCCTGGGTAGGACAGGCTTTAGGGGCAAAACGCCCGACTATAGCCTGGACAGGCCAGGATTTAGGGGCAAAACGCCCCACTATAGCCTGGGTAGGCCAGGATTTAGGGACAAAACGCCCCACTATTGCCTGGACAGGCCAGGCTTTAGGGGAAAAATAACCCACTATAGCCTGGACAGGTCAGGCTTTTGGGGCAAAACGCCCGGCTATGAACCGGGTCACTCCTTTTCGACTCTTGAGCGTATTTTTGGTGTTTATGCACCCATTTAGCTCGGCTTCCATCTCCAATTCACCTACACATGAAATAGACTCCATTAGGCACATATAACGTGTATTTTTATCACAAAAGCACATAAAATGTACGGTACATGATGCTTAAAACTATGGATTCTAGCCACGCATCAATCTCCAAAAGGGCTGAAGGCAACCTCCTCACTCTAAGGTCCGTAGAGTCCTGTACCGCGATATGCACAAAAGTTCAGAGTGTAGCATCAATACAACCGACCCCATGTACTGAGTAAGTGTCGAGCCTAACCTCGGCAAAGTACTGACGAGGCTGGGACACAACAACCAACTAAACCTGTGCAGTTTAATCATATACGGAGAAAATAATAACAACAAGAAATAAGCAGCTAAATACTAGGAAAGGGGAACATGTTGAGGGGGGAAAAATATCAACTAATGGAAATAACGAAGTAGAGCAACCAAGTTGATATCAATTTAAACAACAGAAGTAACAACACAAAAACAAGTGCACGACATCACCCTTCGTGCTTTTACTCTCATCCTTACCAAATAGCAAATAGAATGTACGGCAACACCCTTCGTGCTTTTACTCTCATCCTCGCAATAAATCTATAGAAACGGCACAACATCACCCTTCGTGCTTTTAATATCATAATATGGTACGGAATCACCCTTCGTGCGTTTACTCTCATACTCACAATAAATCAATAGAAGCGGCACGGCATCACCCTTCGTGCTTTTACCCTCGTCCTCACAACAAATCAATAGAAAATGGCACGGCATCACTCTTCGTGCTTTACACTCTTCCTCACCCAAAAAAATCAATAACAACAATCCGACAAGGAAATCAACGATACAAACAACAATAATAAATCCATAACGTCCCGGCAAGGGATTCAACAGTATAATAAATATCATCCCGGCAAGGGAAAACAACTATAACCAATCTCACCTAATTACTCAATTTCGTGTAGTAATTCTCAACTCGAACCAATGCTCAACAATGATCAATACCAAAGAAACACCACCAACATAGATAATTGTCAAATTAAACTACAAGTAATGCTTAATGAAAATCACATAAATAATAATATTTGACTCACGACATGCTTGACACCAACGTATAGATACTCGTCACTACACCTATACGTTGCACATTATACTAACACGTAGCAAATAATACATAATACCTATTTTCTCAAGCTAGGGTTAAGTCAAACACTTACCTCGAATTCCACGACCAAACTCAACTGACGAACCTGCCGGTCTAATATGGCTACCAGCTCCTCTTCATAGGTCAAATCCTTGTCCAACTGGACACTACTGAAGTCTAACACATGGGCTGGATCCCCGTGATACTTTCGAAGCATAGACACATGAAACACTGGATGCACAACTGATAAATTCGGTGGCAACGCAAGTATGTAAGCCACCTCTCCCACTCTATCAAGGATCTCAAAAGGACCGATATACCTAGGGCTTAGCTTTCCCTTATTCCCAAATCTCATCACGCCATTCATGGGAGACACCCGAAGTAACACCCCATCTCCGACCATGAATGCCACATTACGAACTCTACGATCGGCATAACTCTTCTGCCTGGACTGAGCTGTACGAAGTCTATCCTGAATGATCTTAACCTTATCCAAGGCATCCTACACTAAGTCTGTACCCGACAATCGAGCCTCTCTTGGCTCAAACCACCGAACCGGCAACCGACACCGCTTACCATATAATGCCTCATAGGGAGCCATCTGGATGCTCGACTGATAGCTGTTTTTGTAGGCAAACTCAGCCAATGGCAAGAACTGATCCTAAGAACCTCCAAAGTCAATGACAAAGGCTCGAAGCATATCCTCAAAAATCATAATAGTGCGCTCGGACTGTCCGTCCATCTGAGGATGAAATGTTGTGCTCAACCTAACCCTCGTGCCCAACTCATGCTGAATTGCCCTCCAGAAATGCGAGATAAACTGCGTACCTCGGTCAGAAATAATAGACACGGGCACACCATGAAGACGAACAATCTCCCTAATGTAGATATCTGCCAATCTCTCCGAAGAATAGGAAATTGTCACAGGGATGAAATGTGCTGACTTGGTCAGCCTATCCATAATAACCCATACTGCATCGAACTTCATCGGAGTCCGTGGGAGCCCAACAACGAAATCCATGGTGATACGCTTCCACTTCCACTCAGGAATCTCAATCTGCTGAAGCAATCCACCAGGCCTCTGATGCTTGTACTTTACCTGCTGACAATTCAAGCACCGAGCTACATATGCCACAATATCCTTCTTCATCCTCCTCCACCAATAATGTTTCCGCAAATCCTGATACATCTTTACGGCACACAGATGAATGGAGTACCGGGAACTATGGGCCTTCTCTAATATCAACTAACGGAGTCTATCCACATTGGTCACACAAATACGACCCTACATTCGTAAAACCCCATTACCACCAACTGTAACCTTCTTGGCACCACCGTACCGCACCGTGTCCCTAAGGACACACAAATGAGGATCATCATACTGCCGATCTCGAATACGATCAAATAATGAAGAACGAGCAACTGTATAAGCTAGAACATGGTCGGGCTCAGAAACATCCAATCTCATGAACCGATTAGCTAAAGCCTGAACAACCAAAGCAAGCGGTCTCTCCCCGACCGGAATATATGCAAGACTGCCCATACTGGCTGACTTCCTACTCAAATCATCGGCCACCACATTGGCCTTCCCCGGATGATATAAGATGGTGATGTCATAGTATTTCAACAGATCCAACCATCTCCTCTGCCTCAAATTCAACTCTTTCTGCTTGAACAAATATTACAAACTTTTGTGGTCCGTGAACACCTCACATGACACGCCATACAAATAATGCCTCCAAATCTTCAGTGCGTGGACAATGACTGCTAACTCCAAGTCATGAACTAGATAATTCTTCTCGTGGATCTTCAACTGATGCGAAGCATATGAAATGACCTCGCCATCTTTCGTCAACACTGCACCAAGTCCAACCCGAGATGCATCACAATACACAGTATATGGCCCTGAACTTGTGGGAAAAACCAACACCGACGCCGTAATCAAAGCTGTCTTGAGCTTCTGGAAGCTCGTCTCACACTCCTCTGACAACCGGAACTGGGCACCCTTCTGAGTCAAACTGGTCATCGGGACTACAATAGACGAAAACCCCTCCACAAACCAACGGTAATAGCCCGCCAAACCCAAGAAACTCCGGAACTTTGTACCTGATGTGGGTCTAGGCCAATCCTTGACCGCTGAAATCTTCTTAAGATCCACCTGAATACCCTCCGCTGATATAACATGACCCAGGAATGCAACTGAACTCAACAAAAATTCATATTTCAAAAACATGGCATATAGCTGACTGTCCTTCAGAGTCTGGAGAACGATTCGAAGGTGCTTGTCGTGCTCCTCACGGCTGCGGGAATAAATCAGAATATCATCAATGAAGACAATCACGAAGGAATCCAAATAAAGCCTGAACACTCGGTTCATCAAGTCCTTGAAATCTACTGGGGCATTTGTCAACCCGAATGACATCACTAAGAACTCATAATTCCCGTACCGAGTGCGAAAAGCTGTCTTAGGGACATCGGATGCCCTAATCCTCAATTGATGGTAGCCAGATCTCAAATCAATCTTCTAAATACCTTGGTACCCTGAAGCTGATCAAACAAAATCATCAATCCTCAGCAACAGATACTTATTCTTGATGGTAACCTTGTTCAACTGTCAATAATCTATGCATATCCTCATCGACCCATCCTTCTTCTTAACAAACAACACCAGTGCATCCCAAGGCGAGACACTAGGCCTAATAAAGCCTTTATCAAGCAAATCCTGCAACTGTTCTTTCAACTTCTTCAACTCTGGTGGGGCCATACCATATGGCGGAATAGAAATGTGCTGAGTGTCGGGAGCCAAATCAATGCAAAAGTCAATATACATGTCGGGAGGCATACCCGGTGGGTCTGCAGGAAACATCTCTGGAAACTCACGGACAATGGGCACAGACTCCATAGAAGGAACCTCGGCACTAGAATCACGAACATAGGCCAAATAGGCCAAACACCCCTTCTCGACAATACGCCGAGCCTTCTTATATGAGATAACCTTGCTGGAAGAATGACCATGAGTCCCTCTCCACTCCAGTCGAGGCGACCCCGACAATGCTAAGGTCACGGTCTTGGCATGAAAGTCTGTTATGGCATGATAAGGTGACATCCAATCCATCCCAAAAATAACATCAAAATATACCATATCAAGGAGTTGAAGATCTACACTGGTCTCAAGACCACCAATAACCACTACACACGAACGGTAGACACAATCTACCACAATAGAATCACCCACCGGTGTAGACACATATACAGGAGTACTCAGAGAATCACGAGGCATAACCAAATAAGGAGCAAAATAAGATGACACACAGGAATATGTGGACGCTTGATCAAATAAAACCGAAGAATCTCTGCTGCAAACTGAAACCATACATGTCATAACCGCATCAGAAGCCTCAGCCTCAGGTCTGGCTGGAATAGCATAACATCGGGGCTGGGCCTTACCAATCTGAACTACATCCCTGGGACGGCCTCCTGCTAACTGACCTCTACCTCTAGTATCCTGGCCTCCACCTCTAACTGCCTGAAATCCACCTCTAACACCTCGACCCCCACCTCTGGCTGGCTGAGCGGGTGGTGGAACACCTGGTGCGGGAACCATGGCACGAAAACCCTGGTGCTGAGAACTGCTTAAGGCTTGAGGGCAAAATCTAGCAATGTGCCTCGGACCACCACAAGTATAACAAGATCTCGACTGTTGAGACTCCTGGCCCTGAAACAGAACCTAACAACCTGAGTAACTACCTTGAAAACTCTGGAGCGGCGGTACACTATAGGAGCTTGTGATGCACTATAGGGCAACTGATCAAAATAATGCATGTGGGAACCACGGCCATCTGGAGCACTGTGAGAAACCTGATGTGCTTACTGAAACGGCCTAAGAGGATGGCCCCTACCAAAAGAATCCCTGGCTCCAGATGAGACATCACTGAACTGGCCAAAATGACGAGGCCTCTTGTCAGACCCCTGACCACTCCCCTATGATAGAACCATCTCGATTCGTCTGGCCATATTGGCTGCATCCTGAAAGGAAATATCACTCCCTGTCTCTCTAGCCATCTGCAATCTGATCGGCTGAGCTAGTCCCTCAATAAACCTCCTCACCCTCTCTCGATCGGGGGGAAGTATCATAATAGCATGACGGGCCAAGGTAATGAATCTGGTCTCATACTGAATAACGGTCATAGAACCCTGCTGGAGACGCTCAAACTGCCTCTGATAATCCTCTCTCTGAGTGATAGGGAGAAACATCTCCAGAAACAAATCGGAGAACTCGGCCCAAGTCAAAGGCGGTGATCTAGCTGGTTTGGCCAAACAATAATCTCTCCACTAGGTCTTGGCAGGACCTGATGGACAAAAAGTAGCAAAGTCAACCCCATTGGTCTCTATTATCCCCATGTTCCATAAGACCTCGTGACAGCTATCTAGATATTCCTGGGGTCCTATGAAGATGCTCTGCTATAAGTAGTGGTAAACAACTTGGTGAACCGGTCCAACCTCCACAAAGCATCAGAAGACATAGCTGCTCCATCACCGGTCTGAACCACAATACCCGGTTGAACTACCCCAACTGTCTGAGGTGCTAGAGTCTGGAATGAGAAGCCAACTGCTCCAGAGCGCGAGTAACAGGAGACTGGGCTCCTCCCCCCGCCTGAGAGACGGCTGGTGTTATAGGAAGTAAACCTGCCTGAGCAACGCTCTCCATGTAACGACCCAAATTTCCTTCGTTGGGTATCGTGATGGCACCTAGTCTTAGGGACTAGGTAAGCCTAGCAGTTACTGAATAACAACAATAAATTAAAAAAAACTAACAGTCTTGATATAAAATCTCAACAGAATGTGCAAACTTTCCCAAAACCGGTAGTACAAATCATAAGCTCTACGAATCTTCTACAACTTCTAAGTACAACTGTTTGGAAATAGATACAACAGTGTATGAATAATAAACACAAAGAAGGTGATTCCGACGCCTGCTAATGCAGCAGCAGGTACCTTGAGTCTCCTCGGCAATTATCCACACAACTACTACAATATATAACTGGATCTGCACACAAAAATGTGCAGAAGTGTAGTATGAGCACACCACAGTGGTGCCCAGTAAGTATCAAGACTAACCTCGGTGGAGTAGTGACGAGGACTAATCAAGACACCACTGGTGTACAAAAATAAATAACATGAATATAGAAATGACCAAACGTTACACCTATCTAAGACTTCTCAGGATAATCCACCACAACGATAATATAAAGCAGAAGGAAATTACAGAAATCAATCACGAAACAACACAAAAATACACAAAAAGTTGGACAGCAAAACAAGCCGAATCGATAGGAAACACAATACAATAGAGGACACTGATAACTCAACTCCACGTCGCTTTGTTCACAACGGGCCTTAGCCATTAAAATCCATAATCGGTAGAAATCTTTAAACATCAGTTCATATGAAAAACTTTTGCAAATAAAAATCATTTTAGTATGGAAGAGTTTACTTTGAAAACATACTTTCTCCAAAAGTAGATATAAGTATAATTAATAGAGAGAATTACGTAAAACATAGTTTCTTTCAAACTACGAAGCTTTCCAAAGAGGCTTTCCCAATAAATGACTTCCAAATATCATTTTAGGCAAAACTAGTGCTTTTCAAATATACCTGCGATGTAAAAGTCATTCAAGTATAATCATTTCAAACCATTGCTTTTTCAGTAACACTTTTCAATAAAATCCCTTGATCAGAATCTCCTCAAGATTTATCCACAGGAACTCAGTCCATAACTCATAAATTACCATGCCATACAGGAGAAATATCAAATCTTGTCAATAAATGCAGTGAGAGATCAGTAGGAATATCCAAAATTTAGAACAATGAAATAAAATACAAAGACAAGTGCAGGGCATCACCCTTCATGCTTTTACTCGCATCCTCCCACAAACTAGTGCACGACATCACCCTTCGTGCTTTACTCTCATTCTCACCAAAACAAGTGCATGGCATCACTCTTCGTGCTTTACTCTCATTCTCACCAAAATAAGTGCACGACATCACCCTTCGTGATTTTACTCTCATAACATGGTACGACATCATCCTTCGTGCTTTAATATCATAACACGGCACGACATTATCCTTCGTGCTTTAATATCATAACATGGGACGACATTATCCTTCGTGCTTCAATATCCATGGCACGGCATTATCCTTCGTGCTTCAATATCATAACATGGCACGTCATCACCCTTGGTGCTTTATTACTCTCATCCTCAACATATACGGCATCACCCTTCGTGCTTTACACTCTTCCTCACCCAAACAATATCAAGAACAACAATTTGGCAAGGAAAAACCAACAATATGACCCATAAATCACCACATCCCGGCAAGGGAGTCAACAATACAAACAATATCATTAACAGCATAACCAGTAATAAAAACCATAACATCCCGGCAAGGGAGTCAACAGTACAAACAATATCATTAACAACATAAATAGTAACAGGAACCATAACATCCCGGCAAGGGAAACAACTATAACCAATCTCACCTAAATAGTTAACTTCACGGAATAACACTCAGCCTAAACAAAAGGCCCAATAATAGGCAACATCAAGGAAATACCAATAACATAAATGTCTAACAATTAGACCTAAGTGGCACTTAAGGGAATAGTCATATAAATCACAATGTAAGACTCACGGGCATGCTTGACTCCAACGAATAAATGTTCCAAGTACGGCTAGTCCACTATAAGGCTAGATGATACTAATTATAGACAATTAGGCAAGCTAGGAAGAAAATATAGCATGATGATAAGAGAAGTAGAATATTCAGTTAAGTCAATTAAAGTCAAATAGCCAACGAAGAATCCAAAAACAAGTAATTCTAATTTAAACAGGAAGGAATGAAATTAACAATCAAGGATTCAAGTGTAACAATTACAAATCATACACAGGTAATATAAGAATCTACGAATCCCAAAAGGGAAATATAATTGCAAATAAGTACGAGTACACACTCGTCACCTCACATACTCGGACTACAATAAACAAGGAAGACTCAATCCTAAGGGGTAGTTCCCCCACACAAGGTTATGCAAGATACTTACCTCAAAGAAGACAATCAGGTACTCAAAATTAGACTTCTTGGGTGGGAAGGCCTCTGGACGGCTCAAAATCAACTAACACAACTTCAAAATACATATAAAATGTATAAGGAATTATTCTGAATAATAAGGTTTCAATCTTTGCAAAATTATAAAAATCGACGCAAAAAGTCGACCCCCAGGCCCGCCCTCGGAACCCGACAAATTTTACAAATTCCGATTACCCATTCCGTTACGAGTTCACCCATACTAAATTTATCCAATTCCGATGATATTTGGTCTTTCAAATCATAAATTTACATCTTAGAAGTTTTCTTTCAGAACCCACAATCCCCTCAACCCAAAACACAAATTAAATGATAAAAATAAGAACTAATTCATGAAATATATTAAATTCTAGTGGAAGAACACTTACCCATTCGATTTGTGTGAAAAAGCCTCAAGGAATCGCCCCAAACCGAGTTCTAGAAGTCAAAATATATTTAAAATAGTGAAACCCCCGATTTTGCAAACTTATATTCTGCCCAGGTGTTTTATGAATCGCGATCGCGGGGATCGAGGCGCGATTGCATAGAAGGAAAGTGAAGCTGGCTTAAAATTCTCTACGTGATCGCGGAATAGCTTATGCGATCGCATATAAGGAGTAAGTTAGCTTCTACGATTGCGGACCAACTATTGTGATCGCATAGAAGAAGAAATGGCCGATGCCAAATAACACTGTGCGATCGCGAACGTGTGTATGCGATCGCGTAGAGTGTAGTCTACAAGTTGTGCGATCGCGAAATAAACAGTGCGATCGCGATTAAGGAAACTGAGCTGGTCCATTTTACACTATGCGATCGCGGATTTGTCTATGCGATCGCATAGAAGGGGACACCAGATAGCAGAAACAGCATAGGAAAATGAGAGAAAATATACACACAACCTTAAAAACATCCTACGGACTTATTCGAGTAATCAAATCACTAAAATAACATCATAAGCATCGAATTAAACCTCAAGATCAATGGAAATTCTCAAAACTTCTTTAAACATCAATTTTTGCATTTAAGGTCCGAATCACGTCAAACTAAATCTGTTTCTTACAAAATTCCACAGATAGCACATATAAGGCATATCGAACCTGTACCGGGCTCCGGAACCATGATACGGGCCCGATATCACAGGTTTCGCCTCAAATTTTATTTTAAAAAACCTTTAAATTTTTCAGAAAACAATTTTCTTTAAAAATTTTATTTCTCGAACTTGGGACCTCGGAATTCGATTCCGGGCATACGCTCAAGTCCCATATTTTCCTACCGACCCTCCGGGACCGTCAAATCATGGGTCCAGGTCCGTTTACCAAAAACGTTGACCGAAGTAAACTTTGTTCAAATTCTAACATAAAAATTATCATTTTTATCCGTTTTTAACATAAAGACTTCCCGGCTACATGCCCGGACTGCGCACACAAACCAAGGTGAGATAGAAGGAGGTTTTCACGAATTCGAAACGTTGAATTAGCTAGAAAAAATACGGGATGAACTTTTGGGTCATCACACTCCATGAGGCCCACTAGACGGACCAGAGCATACTGGAGTACCGGGGTGGCAATGAACCCCTCGGGAACCTGAGTTGGTCCAACCAGGACTGTTTGGGCAGGAACCTCATCAGCAAACTCTACTTGAGGCTCTGCCACCGGGGCTACTGCTCTGGGCTGAGCTATGCCTCTGCCTCGGCCTCTAGCACGGCCTCGGCCCCTTGTAGGAGCTGCAACTGGAGACTCGGGCTGCTGATCAGTGGATGAAGAAGCACGTGTTCTTGCCATCTGCGAGAGAAGAGAGTAGAAATTCAATTAGTTTTGAGAAATTAAATCGCATGATAGAGAAGAATAGATGTGAAGTCATTCCTAAACTCTGTAGCCTCTGGGGATAAGCACAGACGTCTTTGTACCGATTCCTCAGACCTAAGCAACCTAGTGCTTTGATACCAACTTGTCATGACCCGAATTTCCCACCGCCGGGACCGTGATGGCGCCTAACATTGAACCCGCTAGGAAAGCCAATATTAATGTTTATTTACCTTATTCATTTATTTTTAACAGATAATAGGAGATGTACAAATTAGCAGAAATAAAAGTGCGAGAGAAAACAAAGTCTAACAACTTAATTAAAAGCCATTACAAAAATTATAATACTAAACCTAGAATTTTGTGCCACAACTTCACGGACTGTCTATGAATACTACATATAAAGGTCCGAACAAAATAAATACATCTGTCTCAAAATAAAGAAGAACAGAGTGGAAATAAAGTAGGAGGGGACGCCAAGGCTTGCGGACGCCTGCAGGACTGCCTCAGAATCTCCAAAAGGGCTGAAGGCATCCTCCTCACTCTAAGGTCCGTAGAGTCATGTACCGGGATCTGCCCAAAAGTGCAGAGTGTAGTATCAGTACAACCTATCCCATGTACTGAGTAAGTGTCGAGCCTAACCTCGGCAAAGTAGTGACGAGGCTGGGACATGACAACCAACTAAACCTGAGTAGTTTAATCATATACGGAGAAAATAATAACAACAAGAAATAAGCAGCTAAATATAAAGAAAGGGGAACATGCTAAGGGGAGGAAATATCAAATAATGGAA
The DNA here is from genome assembly GCA_005239525.1 of Nicotiana knightiana. Classification (NCBI taxonomy): domain Eukaryota; kingdom Viridiplantae; phylum Streptophyta; class Magnoliopsida; order Solanales; family Solanaceae; genus Nicotiana; species Nicotiana knightiana. The sequence goes on along the minus strand of ML394817.1, from coordinate 53,258 downwards.
ATAACGAAGTAGAGCAACCAAGTTGATATCAATTTAAACAATAGAAGTAACAGCACAAAAACAAGTGCATGACATCACCCTTCGTGCTTTTACTCTCATCCTCACCAAATAATAAATAGAATGCACGGCATCACCCTTCGTGTTCTTACTCTCATCCTCACAATAAATCTATAGAAACGTCACGACATCACCCTTCATGATTTTAATATCATAATATGGCACAGCATCACCCTTCGTGCTTTTACTCTCATCCTCACAATAAATCAATAGAAACGGCACGACATCACCCTTCGTGCTTTTACCATCATCCTCACAATAAATCAATAGAAACGGCACGACATCACCCTTCGTGCTTTTACCATCATCCTCACAATAAATCAATAGAAAACGGCACAGCATCACCCTTCGTGCTTTACACTCTTCCTCACCCAAACAAATCAATAACAACAATCCGTCAAGGAAATCAACAATACAAACAACAATAATAAATCCATAATGTCCCGGCAAGGGGGTCAACAGTAAAATTAATATCATCCCGGCAAAGGAAAAAAGCTATAAACAATCTCACCTAGTTACTTAATTTCGCGTAGTAATTCTCAACTCGAACTAATGCTTAACAACGGTCAATACCAAAGAAACACCACTAACATAGATAATTGTCAAATTAAACTCAAGTAATGCTTAATGAAAAATAACATAAATCACAATATTCGACTCACAGCATGCTTGACACCAACGTATAGATACTCGTCAAAACACTTATACGTTGCACATTATACTAACACGTAGCAAATAAGACATAATACTTATTCCCTCAAGCTAGGGTTAAGATAAACACTTACCTCGAATTCCACGACCAAACTCAAGCCTCAATTACCGCTTTCCCTTTAGAATTCGCCTTTAATTCGATTGTATCTAGACATAATTAGCTTAAAAATATCAATAAATGCTAAATAATTCAACCCCGATGCTTAATTATGAGCTTTCTATCATTCTTTCCAAAAAGTCAGAAATTGACCTCGGGCTCGCTTGGTCAAAACACGAGGTTCGGACCAAAACTCGATCATCCATACACCTACGAGCCCGAATATATAATTAGTTTCAGAATCCGACCCCAAATCGATGTCCAAATTCCTAAATTTATAAAATCACTAATTCTCCTAAAATCCCTAATTTTCTACCCTTCAAGAACAAGATTTAGGCCTAGAAATGTAATGGGTCTTAATGGAAATGAAGAAAATCAGTTTAAGAACACAAACCTAGAACTTGGTGGTGAAATCCCCCTTCAAAAATCGCCCCTAAGCGTCCTTGGCTTTGAAAATATGACGTTATCGCTAAAATCCCATTTTTCTACTGTTTTAAGCGCTGGGCGACAGTACTCAGTGCGTTCGCGTGAGCACTGACGCGTTCGCGAAGGGTAGCCTATAAGAGGACTTATGTGATTGCAGGACGAGCTGTGCGTGCGAAGGCTTAGCCCTGCCCCTCCTTCGCATTCACGTACGAGGGGCCCCGTTCGCAAAGCTCTCCTACGTTCCTGGCCAGCCCCACTCCTATAACTGTGCGTTCGCGTTTGACCTAGTGCGTTCGCATAGAGTAATTTCCCCAATGCTCCTTGTTCGCACCCAGGTCTATGTGTTCACGTAGAGAAAATCCCAGCCACACTTACTCTTCGCGTTCGCGTGGGTTACCACGTGTTCGCATAGAACAAAATACCAGACACCAGCAAACAACATTCTCACCAGATTTTTCTAAGTCCAAACCACTCTGACACCTAACCGAAACTTACCCGAGCCCTTGGGGCTTCAAACCAAACATGTACTCAACCTTAAAAACATCATACAGACTTACTCGTGCGATCAAATCGCCAAAATAAAATCTTAAACAACGAATTTAGGTCAAAGAAAATCTCAAGAACTTTCAAAGTTTCAAATTTCACAACTACGGGTCCGAATAACGTCAAATAACCTCTGTTTCTTACCAAATTTTACAGGCATCACTCAAATACTATATTAAACCTGTACCGGGCTCCAGAAGTAAAATACAGGCCCGATACCATCAATTTCAAATATAATCAAATTTCCAAAAACTCTTATAATTCCAGTAAAATAATTTATTTCAAAAATTCATTTCTCAGGCTTGGGATCGCGGAATTCAATTTCGGGTATACGCCCAAGTCCCATATTTACCTACGGATCCTCTGGGACCGTCAAATCACGGGTCCGGGTCCGTTTACCCAAAATATTGACCGAATTCAACTTAAATTCAATTTTAAAGGTAAAATTAGCATTTTTCTCAGTTTTTCATATAAAAGCTTTCTGGATATACGCCCGGACTGCGCACGTAAAACGAGGTAAAATAAAAGGAGGTTTTCAAGATAACGAAACATAGTTTTGACTTATAAAATGAGAGATGACTTTTTGGACCATTACAATAACCTTACAGAATTTGTAAACTATTGGATGATAAAGCAACTCATCCTCAATCAAGACCTGTCAAATCTGAGTGCTAGTAAATACAGGAAGGAAACCAAATGTGTCTTAAAGTAAACAAATGAAACATCTTAGATCTTCTGAAGATAGGTTATGTTGCCGATTTACAGAATTCTTTTTTCCTTTAGTAGTAATATGCTCATGGCCTATCCATAGTTCCATAGCCAAAAAGGTATTGGAAATGATGGCTTGTGTCAATAACAAAATATAAAGTGTAGTGCTTGTCATTCTTCGCTATATGGTATGTATGGATATATATACATACATACCCTTTTATTCTTTATTATATTTTATGCTCGACATTATCTCAAATCATGCAAGGGTAAGGAGCAACCACGAGAGAGTTTAAAGCACAACGAGATTAGTTTAATAAATTAATAATAATCACAGGGCAGAATGAAAATTTAATGTAAAAACATAATCAAAATCTGCTAACTTAAACAAAAAAGAGTCATTGTTCCTATTACAACACACTATTGACGAATTAACCCAAATAATCGTTCATCTAATCTTTTAAACTAAAAATAGCCGGTGAAAGTATAATATATATGTATAATAGGTGTAAAATTATGTATAATCAATATATAATCTATGTATATATTTTTAAAACGTAAACAATGAATTTGACCGGTTATTTATATAAAGATCCCCACTATGTTCCTAGATTTCAGCCCACCCTTTTTTGTACGAAGCCAAAATATGATATGACTTTCCTTGAATTATGATACTGAAATAACTGAAACAAGACATCAAAGCATGTAAAGTATAAGAGGATTGGTGACGACTCACTCTGGAACTTCTTTTTTGAGCTATAATTTTGTCCGTGCAAATACAATTGAATTAACTTTGGACAACAAAAGAGCTAGATAAAGCGGATAAAAGTAAAACGACTTTAAGAGAAGAATTATATATTTGAAGAAATAATTTTGTATTTAAAGGATAAAAAGGTCGATCTAACTTTTTGGAATTGTTTTCGTTGATTAACATTATGCTTTTTACAATAATATAGATACATCCATATAATGTTTAGCATCTACCGTTATAAGACTATTGGTTAACTCTAATTTTGAGTATCGATTAGAGCTCTTCATTTTTGGTAATTAAATGATAAAAATCATTATTGCCTAATTGTGCTATCAGTAACTCCAAAATTGCATAGATTCTGTAATCTAAAATTGTTTGACTTTCTAGGTATGTGAATAAGCTAAATTAATATAAATAACCATTTCATTCTTGTGAAGAAGAAACACTAATAAGACCAATAGTAGGAGAAAAAAGTATTCATTGGGGTCATAATTCTCAGCATGCACTTTAATATCACTACATTAATCTTCGCGTCTTTATTTATCTTGTCCTTCCATTGTTGTTCGCGTCTAATAATACGAATTCTTTGTTCTTCCATTGTTNCCTTCAATGGAGTTGTTGGAGTTAGATCTAACTCTCCTTTAAATGGTTATCAAATATGGATTGCTGATGACCTCCCTAATAATACGAATTCTTTGTTCCTCCATTGTTGGTCCAAAGATGATGATTTTGGAACTCATTTTCTTATTAATGGGGATGGCTTTCATTGGCATTTTCGCGAGAATCTTTGGGCGACAACTAAATACAAATGTGAATTTGTTTGGAATATGAAGACTATAACCTTTGACGTTTTTGATCGTGGCTTGTCAGGCAAGTGCAAAGGTCGTGGTAATATATGTTATTGGTTAGTTAGGGCAAATGGCTTTTACTTTGCTAATTATCTCAACCCTTTCGAATATGACTTAAAATTTATGTATACATGGTGACATGAGTAGGATAATATACCAATTGCTTGTTGAAATTAATGTATTTGATCTTATTTATAGACCGTCAAGTGTTGTACTCACCATGTTACGTTTTACGTGGCAATTAAGATCAATTTAGCAAAATAAAATATTCAAATCCTTGTTCTTGAAAAATGGGAGTGCATGGTTCAAAATTTCTTTAATTTAACTAACCAAGGATCGTTCTATTTATGTAGAGATTATATAGAATACTTTTATTGTAATACACGAATTAATAATCACTAGATTATTTAGTGTGTTTTTTTGTGAATATGAGGTGCTTCGCATTAAGAATAAAACAATATGTGATATATAAGAGTTTAATTAAAATGTTGACGTGTGTTTTTAAATAAATATAAATAAAAGATAAAAGGGACAAATCAAGGTCATAGGTGTTTTATATCTTAAAAAGCTAATCCTAGTATAAGTTTATCCAATGTTGAATCCGCATAAAATAATATTGTAATTGTGATACAAAATAATATTAGTGTTACTTAAATGAAATATCAGCTAAACATTGTATACAATAATTTCATATTTCACATTAAAATAATTAATCCATTGTTTAGTTTATTTTGGCCCAATTCATCTCCGGCCAAATAGTAACTCGCATATCTATTAATCTTGTCATTTTACCGTCCAAATTCAATTCAGCCCACTCATTTGCCACCTTTAAATCAGCTTATCCTCAAACTCAGTCTATATTTTAACACCAAAACAGACGCCTTTCCCTCTCTACTGTAAGGTAAAAATTCGAGCAAACAATTATAGACCAACTTTATTATAAACCTTGAACTGCATTCTAGTGCCCCCTAACTTTAAACTTATTAACCTCACACTTGTATTCACTATTCAAGATACAAACCTCTTCAAATTAAACAAGTCTTAATAATTGACAACTGCCTAATTAAAGTACATTTATCACAAGCCACGAATGAACAAAAAATATGTCCTTCTAAGAATCCTCTTGTGATTCTCCTCTTCCTAATGAGTTATTGCTCTTTTAACTATCCCAATACGTTTTTCAGTGTGATGATATAATTACATGAGAAACATATCAAATTGCTCCCCATTCATAGTGCATCTTGCAGTTCCTTTCTTTCTCTCTATTGTGTATCATCGATGAATGATTGACGAGCCTTTGAGTATTCAAGTTGTTTTTGGATCAAGTGGAAAAGTTATACAAGTATCTTAGTGAAAAGGTATTTTTTGTGTGTTTGTAATAAAACCAGCTTGTTTCTATAAAGTCAATGCGTTTTCTTACAAGTGAATATCTTATTTCCCCAATTCTTGTGTCTTTTTCTATTTACAGGGAAAATACACCTAGAATACCCTAATAGTACAGGTATAAAATATCCACTAGAATAATTTCGTAGAATACCTTAACAGTATGGTACCAAAAAATTAACATGTTGTAAATCGTGTGGCGCGATTCGCAATGTGTAAATAAACAGACGAGTGCGCGATATCGCGACGTGTTCAAACAAATTTCATAAATATTAAAAGCGGTTAGAAAGTTTAAAAATGCACAATATGTTTAAAACATGTAATAAATCAGATAATTAGGCCAATTATTAATAGATGAGCGACTGTGCTAAAATCACCGTACCCGAGAATGCCTCTGTGATGACCCAAAGGGTCATCTTGTGTTTTAGAACTCTATTTCGCGTTCTCTAGCCTTGAAAATCTCATTTTTACCCTCCTCGATTTGCGTGGCGTGTGTTGTCCGGGCGTGTTTCCGGAAAGGTTTGATGTGGAAAATTGAAGAAAATAATAATTTTTGGCCTTAAAATAATTTTTAGTTGACTTCGATCGACGTTTTGAGTAAACGGACTCGGACTCGTATTTTGACGGTCCCGGTGGATCTGTAGTAAAATGTAGGACCTGGGCGTATACCCAGAATCGAATTCTGAGGTCCCTAGCTCGAGAAGTAAATTTTTGATTTAAAATTGAAAGACTGAAATTATAATGGTTTTAAGAAATTGGCTAATAGTTGATCTTGTTGGTACTGGGTCCGTATTTTGGTTCCAAAGCCCGGTACAGGACCGTTATGATATTTATACCTTATTTGTGAAATTTGGTAAGAAACGAAACTGATTTGACATGATTTGAACGTCCGGTTGAGAAAATAAAAATTTAAAAGTTTTCTTGAGAATTCATATGCTTTTTGTGCTAAATTCATAGTTCTCGGTGTTATTTTGGCGATTTAATCGCACGAGCAAGTTCGTATGTTATTTTTAGACTTGTCTGCATATTTGGTTTGGAGTCCCGAGGGCTCGAGTGTTTCGGATATACTACAGAGTTAAAAGAACTTAGAAAGAATTGTTGGTATGCTTCAGGTCTGCAGATCTCGCATTTGCGAGGTCTGGCTCGCAAATGCGAGCCTCGCAATTGTGAAAAAGTTTCGCATTTGCGAGCATGGAGCTAGGCTGGGTAGTCTCGCAATTGCAAGAAAAGGATCGCATTTGCCGAATGTACCGCATTAGTTCGCAATTCCTAATGAGTTATTGCCCTTTTGACTATCCCAATATGTTTTTCAGTGTGATGATATAATCACATGAGAATCATATCAAATTGTTTCCCATTCTTAGTACATCTTGCAGTTCCATTTTTCCTCTCTGTTGTGTGTCATCAATGAATAATTGATAAGCCTTCGAATATTCAAGTTGTTTTTGAATCAAGTGGAAAAGTTATACTAGAATCTTAATGAAAAGGTATTTCTTTTGTGTTTGCAATAAAGTCAGCTTCTTTCTATAAAGTCAATGCATTTTATTAAGAGTAAATATCTTATTTCCCCAATGCTTGTGTCTTTTTCTATTTATAGGGAACTTACACCTAGAGTACCCTAATAGTACAGGTACCGAGAATATTCACTAGAATATCTCCTATGGTGTTTTATCCTAAAATTAGTCATTATTCACTATATTTACGATAAGTGCTTGACCTCGACTCTGATCTTTGCTGACTCTTTGACCTTGATCTTCAATAGCTTCATCGGCTCTTCCCTTCACTTCTTAAGGAACCACTTCGATGTCGGACATGCCTTTACGGAAGTCGTACAAGCGACACGTGGCAGTCTGCGAGTGCCTCTTTAATGTTAACATGGTTTGATCATGTCAAAGGTAAAATTTAACCCGTACAGTTAGTCCCTCCGCATATTGAGATCTTCCTCACAAGTGAGTTCAATGAGCGAATAATTTCATTCATGGTCGAACTTATCGAGTAGGCTGCAAGAATCGTAGTTGGCATGGCAGACAGGCAACGTGGCCCTCTGTGGGCCACATATTTTAAACACTTTAGGTTTCCCGTGTAATTTGTTGGAGTTATCTTGTCCAAGGGTTAGAGTGATGTCATGACATCATGCATCATTATGATGCATATTCCCAATGCGTTACTTCGAATCGTGTGTGGCCCTTGATCAGGTATGCCATTTCGATTCCTGTGCCAATTATGACAAGTCATTTTCGGGTTTAGTCCCATGATTTCTATAAATAGAGGTTCTTGGACCTGAATTTGAAGTTTTATTCTTCTAATTTTTCGAAGCACCAGCCTCTTCTCTGCATTTTTCTTCTTTGAACCTTCTTTCCTTGTTTCATTCCCTTACATCATCCCCATTCTCTCCCGTTTGTATTCTTCTTTGTCACATTGAATCATGTCAAACTTACCCTCAAATGCTGATGAAGGGAGTTGCATTCCTTCTTTGGAAGTTGTGTTTCCCTCCCATGTGGAGAGTGTTCTTCCATTTTTGAGGATGAAGCTTTTTCGTTGGTAGTGGAAATAATCCCCTGTAACCCCGACGGCAGGTCTGATCTCACCCGATCACCGAATGGTGCACCCGGGGTTTTCCTATCAACGTTGACGTCTAAAGAATTGGCAGATTCAAGGCCAAGTCCGGTCTTCTAAATCACATCGAATTGATCCCGGCTGAAGGGGACATGGTGCAAGTTTATCGCCCTGGATAATGTGCTCTATATTCCTACCACTTACTCGTCGGTTATTCGTTCCCCTTTCTTCTGTTGGTGGAAGAATTTTTTCGTCACTGCGGCATCTGTCCTGCTCAGCTTGTGCCTTACGTCTATAAGATTATTAGAATGCTGACAAAGTTTGCTAAGATGGCCGGCGTCGAATTGACTGCAGCATTATGTACATCTATTCGCCTATGTTGAAACTTCACTACCATGGAGGCAAACACTTGGTGGTGAAGACGGACGACCAGGCCAATTATCAATTCTGGCTCAACTTCTTCTATGTCAAAACTGAGGACGTTGTGTCTAACGTCGATGGATTTCTTGAGGCTCGGAACAATACACGCAAGTGATCGATTTCTATTTTTACTCTTTTACTTGCTCGGAATTAGTTGAAGGATTTTACTTTTCTTGTAGCCAACAACCATCCACCTGTTTTAGTCACGCGCATTTTCGAATGGACCGAGCAGATCCTCCCCCATGTCATAGGCATCCGCGACTTGCCGAGCTTTTTCAAGAAGTTCAAACCGGTTCTTCCTTCAACAAGTAACTTCTTATCTTTGGCCGTGGTCGTTTCACTTTTCATTGTATGTCGATTCGTTCTACTAACTTCAACCTTTGTCTTTTTCCCAGGAAGGGGGTCTTCTCGGATGAGCCAAGTACTGGTGCCCTCTTTTAGGAGGAAGGATGATGCGCCTTCGGCTTCTACCCCTATTGCGACTACTACACTTTTTGTACCGGACCCTACCTTAGCTACTGCAGTTCAAGAGCCAGTCTCTATTCTGTCTGCTACTTGTATTCCTCAACTCTTTTCGGTGCTTGATGAGGACGACAATGTCTCCTCTCATGATGGGGGTCTAATTCCCTGCAAGAGGAGGATCGTAGACGTGGGAGGGGAAAGGACAATATCCATTGACTTAGAGGAGGGTGACTTTGTTCTTCGGGAGACGACCATAGTGAATATTGGAGAGCACAGTGGGATGGACTCCGAGGCCCCCCACTTGGAGAAGATGAATATGGATGCTCGGTAGGGAGACGTCGAAAGAGGGATGCCTGACAACGGCTTCACACTTTCGAGGCAAGAGGAGGCTTTGTCCTCTAGGGCTGCATTAGATGTCTCCTTGTATGTTGTTGACATAAGGAAGATAGTTGTTGAGGAGGATGCGGAGTCTGACTCTGATATGGAGACGAATTGAGGATGATTGATAAAGGGCTTACTTAACTTGAGGTGAGGTTGGAATGAGGATCTAGGACTATTATGATCCCAATGGATCGTAATATGCTTGTAAATATTGAGGTTATCCTTATTGTCGGTCCTCTTTCTTGTATGATTAAGGGTACCACCCTCGAGATGATAAACGACAGTACCCTATCGAATAACATTGTTGGTCTTGCTCTTAAGGTAAGTACGAGTATTGTATGTTCCTTTCCCAACTTCTTACTCGACCTTCTTCGTCTACTGCTTCTGGCTTCCCCAACGTCCCCTGTGAGCTGTATGAAGAATGGATTCATGCCGAGGCCCGACTACATTATCTTCGTGAGTTGCATGCGACGGGCTCCGTGTCTGGGGAGGCGTTTGAGGATATATGGGTCAAGGCTCGCGAAGCTCGGATTTCTTGTGGCTACGACCCTGCTAAGCTTCGTCCTGGTAAATAAGATGAGAACGGGGAGGATGATATGGATCATCTTGAGGAGCATGCATAGTACGATGATATTTACCCTCAGGGCGAGGATAGAGAGGACGCTGAAGTTCGGGATGGTGACGGTGTCGACGATGGGGGAGGCAACGTTGTTGAGGGTTGGGCTGGTGAGGACGCTGTGGGTCGTGATGGCGATGGCCAGTAGTTCCATAGCATTTTTTGTGCACTTTTTCTGGAATCTTCAAGAGCCTTTGTAAAAATCTTTTGTCTATTAATATCAAAGTTAATTTTTGCTTTCATTTGTGCCATTCTTATTTGTTGTGTGTTGTTTCTGTACTTATATGTTTTACTCATTCATATTTTTGTTGTCTTCCTCTAGGTGATCGTCGTCCTTGGGTTGAATTATGCCGAATCATCCCTTTGTCTATATAGATCGAATAGGTCTCCTTAGTTGAGGATCAATAATTTTAAGTTTCAACTTGGTCAGACATAGCCTTTTGTTTGGCTGAATTTAACCTTCTTTCGAGACGTGGCCGAGAGCCAGTAGGTGTTGTTCGAACTTGGTCGAACTTAACCTTTTGTTAAATTGCGGTCGAGGGCCGATTGGTCTTGTTCGAACTTGGTCTAACTTAAGCTTTAATTAAATTGCGGCTGAGGGCCGATAGGTTTTGTTCAAACTCGGTCGAACTTAACCTTTAATTAAATTGCGGCCGAGGGACGGTAGGTGTTGTTAGAACTTGGTCGAACTTAACCTTTAGTTATATTGTGACCAATTGCCGGTAGGTGTTGTTCGAACTTTGTCAAACTTAACCGTATATTAAATCGCAGCCGAGGGCCAGTAGGTGTTGTTAGAACTTGGTCTAACTTAACCATTCATTGAATCGTGATCGAGGGCCGGTAGGTATTATTAGAACTTTGTCGAACTTAACCTTTTAATAAATCTCGGCTGAGGGATGGTAGGTGTTGTTCGAACTTGCTCAAACTTAATCTTTTAATAAATCGCGGTTGAGGGCTGGTTGGTATTGTTCGAACTTGGTCGAACTTAACCTTTTATTAAATCGCGGTCGAGGGATGGTAGGTATTGTTCGAACTTGGTCGAACTTACCTTTTGTTAAGATGGTTTTGATAAACGTAAGTTTTTATTACTCTGATGTTTTTATTGTGATTACATAATGAGAGAAAGTCACAACTTTGGGCATTGGCTGGCATTCCGGTCCCGGTATATATAGTCCCTTCATTATTCGATTTGGAGAGTATTGAGGAGTCGGGCAATGAAAGAGAAACCGGTCTGTTGTTTGCATACTTCGACTCAAAGTGTCCCTTTTGTCGCCTCATTAAAAACCTCCTTGAGAAAACCCTAATGGGAAAAAACTCAAGTGAGGAAAAAAGAGTACGACTTAGGGGGGCACTTCTGCCTTTATAAAAGTTGAAGTATTTGAGATGGATGATGTTCTAATTGTTTGCTAGTTGTTTTCATTCCATTGTTTCTAATTTGAATGAAACTTTGTTTGTTTTGGCTATAATTTTGCATGGACCGTCCCAATTTGTTCCATTTTTCCTTCTCGTGGATCGCTGCTTGCTTGGCTTTTGGCTTTGAGTACGTAATCGCTGACTTTGAGTGACTGGAACTTTGCCTTGTTGTAGTAACATCTCGCTTGCTGCTTTTGGGAGACCATTCTTATGTACGCCATATTTATTCGTACATCGATCTCATTGAGCTATTGCCCTCTACTCTCGTCATTGCTAGTGCCACTTTTTTGGGAGTACCTTAGGCTGGGTTATCCGACTTCGATTGGTATGACTGCTTCAGTTCCATAGACTAGAGAGTAGGGCGTCTCTCCTATGCTTGTCTTCGGGGTGGTTCTATATGCCCATAATACTTTTGGGAGTATTTTCGGCCATAGTCCATTGGCATCTTCGAGTTGTTTCTTCATGGTGTTTAATATGGACTTGTTGGATTTTTCCCACCCGTCACCCGCTAGGTGATAAGGGGTTGAAACTAGCCTCTTAATATGCCATTTCTCGAGGAATTTTTTCACGACCCATTTTCTCCCTTCATAAGACGTTGTAACGGCACCTAGTCGCTGCGACTAGGTAAGCCTAATAATTTCGAAATAACAGATATAAAGCAGTAATTAAGAACTAAACTTCAATAAATATTATATACAAATAAAAATGCCACTCAGCATGTAAAAGAACCCCAGCACTCGAATATCAACAGTATTCCCAAAACCCGGTAATCACGAGTCACAAGCTCTACGAAATTGCCTAACTATTTTCTATACATAGTGACTAATGGAAATTAGGAAGGAAAACAACATAAGGGATAGAGGGGGACTCCAAGGATTTGCGGGCGCAGAGAGATGTACCTTGAAGTCTCTAGTAAGCTGCAGCGACTGCGCTAATGATAAGGCAGGTAAGATGTACCTGGATCTGCACACGAAAATTATGTACAAGAAGGGTGTGAGTACACGACAATGGTACCTAGTAAGTGCCAAGCCTAACCTCGGTCGAGTAGTGACAAAGTCAGGTCAGGGTCCTACCGGAACATATATATAATAAGGCAAAGCAAAAATGAAATATCGCAGTAATAAAAACTGAAATGTAACAAGGAAGAAATCATGGAAAAACAATAGCTCAGTACACAGTAAATCAACATGGGATCTCCCAAGATACTGTCTCGTAGTCCCAAATGTGCAGGGGGATCTCTCGGAATACCGTTCCGTAGTCCTAACGTAAATATGCAGTAAAGGGGGATCTCGCGGAATACCATTCCATAGTCCCAAAATAAATATGCAACCAAAAAATAGAACTCAATAGTTACAGCACAAAATTTTACAATTAATCCTAAGTACATGATAAGGAAAAACAGGTAAAAACCACCAAACATGCTGCACGTAGTTCAAGTAAACAGTTAAGGCAAGTAGGCATGCTTTCCTAGTCTAATGGCATGCTACGCATGCTAATAAGTTCAAATAAGAGGAAAAACAAGTTACTATTTAGTGAAAATTAGGTTTTACAATAAATATACCGTGTACGTACTCGTCATCTCATGTACACAACACTCATATATCAACAATAGTACCAATCCCAAGGGGAGTTTCCCCACACAAGGTTAGGCAACCCACTTACCTCGAACCAAGCTCAAACCAACCCAAAATAATTCTCTTTCCACGAATATCCAACTCCGAATGACCCAAATCTAGCCAAAACCAATTACATAACATAAATATAACTACAAGAAACTAATCTAGCGAACGGAATCAAATTTAAAGTAAGAAATTGGAAAATCGCTCAAAAAGCCTCCCCGAGCCCACGTCTCAGAATCGAGTAAAAGTTACAAAATAAGAACACCCATTCACTCACAAGTTCACTCGTGCAAAAATTATCAAAATCTGGTGCCTAAATCCCACTCAAAACTCATATTTTTGGTTGGGGAGTTTTTCCCCCATTTTCCTAACTTCCTCACTCAAATTCCGTAATTAGATGAAGAATACAGCAATAGATTAATGAAATATCATCAAAATCGAGTTAGGAATCATTACCCCATATCTTCCTCTGAAAACCCTTCGAAATTTCGCCCAAATTTGAGCTCTCCATGTCCCAAAATGAAAATGAGATCAAACCCTACAAATTTCCCTTTTTCTGCCCAGTGATTTCACTTATGCAACCCCAGAAACGCATATGCGGTCCCGCACCTGCGGAATTTCCATCGCATGTGCGAATTTCACTTAAAATTCGATATCTTCTTGTGCGATCACAAGGTCGCACCTGCGTGTGTGCACCTGCAGACCTATGTCCGCTTCTGTGGTCTCAGACCTCTCATGCGATCCCTCACGCACATCTGCAGGCATTGCAGATGCGGAACTCACCTCGCACCTATGATCCCTGAGATCCTCCTCCCCAACCGCACCTGCGACCTTAGTCTTTCTTCTAGGGGGTTTCGCGCCCCCTTTTTCCTCCCGAAAATCGGGTTTCGACATTTAATGAGACAACTACCTTCCCTTTTGGGATGAGATATGAGATTTGAAGAGTCGCCACCTAACGGATTAAGGTGCGTTAGGGCACCTAAAGGTAATGACTCATGAAACTAGTTTGCATCACCAGAGATCGAGTAAGGGCTCGAAATTACCATGAGGGGAAGGTGTTAGGCACCCCTCGAGGTCCACAAAGGTGGGTCCTGGCCGAACATAACTAAGCGAATCAGTCATTAAAGGAAAATAAAGCAACATAGACAACTATTTAAAGCGGGAATTAAAGGGGTCCTAAGTTTCTTAGCCTATAGGATCATTTATGTGCAATACTTGTTAACTTTCCCCAAGTTAGGGTGCTACACATAGTAATAGCGCACTGGTCATCATCTCCTTTACTACCCAATTACTATCTTTCAGTTATTACCTAAGCGTTCTAATAGCTTCTAACTCGGGCCTTATGTGTGCACTACCCGTCCCCTTACCAATGGTCCTGGAGGTGTTTAGGACCCCTATTTAAGGTAGTTCTGGACTGACCTATGTTTCTTAAAAATGGGAAAAACTAAGCGACAAACAAAAAATCAGATAGGACTGTCACATAAGGAGCAAATTAATGGCTCGTGTTAACCCCCACAAGTAAACAACAAATGCACGCAAATCAAACAGTAAGTTTTATCAATTTAATACCCTATAGGCAGGATATCTAATGAGCATAAACAGAATATAAGACATCAATTTATTAAAATGAGCAGCGGTACATATCAGTTGCCTACTGATTTTAGTCCTTGAATCTAGGCATATTCCACGCAGCAAGATATCACAATTTTAAACCCAGAATTCTTAATAATCCTACAGGATTGCCTAAGGTGATAACCCGAATAGAATCCTATAGGCATTGGTATCTAATTATGTTAACAACGAGTTACTGATTCTAACAGACATGTTTTTCTTCTTTAGACCCTATAGGCATGGTTTCTAGTTTGCAGAATTAGTTAACTCCTATAGGCATGATTTCTAGGTGTTAGAAATGATTTATTTCCTATAAGCATGTTTTCTTGTTTACAGGATTAGTTAACTCTTATAGGCATGATCTCTATGTGGACAGAAATGTTAACCCCTATAGGCATGATTTCTAGGTTTGAACTGATCTTTATTTCCTATAAGCATGTTTTCTTATTTACAGGATTAGTTAACTCTTATAGGCATGATCTCTATGTGGACAGAAATGTTAACCCCTATAGGCATGATTTCTAGGTTTGAACTGATCTTTATTTCCTATAAGCATGGTATCTATGCACGTGCGTAGAATTTTAAGCAGATTGTTTGAAAAGGTTATTATTTAAACAAACAGAATCATATAGACATGGTATCTAATGCACGTTGAAGTTTGAAAATATGTGGATCCTAGAACAGGATTTCCAATGCAGAATAAAAAACAGGATCTCTAATATGTGAGTTTTAAAAGTATAGAACTAAACAATCAAGAAGTTCCTATAGGAAGGATCTCTAATCAAGCAATGGAAATCACACAACTTGATCAACATAATTAANTATGTTATTATAGAAATTATTACAACCCAGAATGAATAAATTGCATAATAGTATCCATTACACTATAGGGAGCCTTCACAGGCCCAATATAAACCTGGGAACCAAACCTTCCAACAGAACATCTCTGGAGTATAGCAATGATCCATCCATGGCACATTAAAAGTTAGGCTTCCAGTGTGTCAAAGTTCCCAAGGGCCTCAGGGACCCCGGGCAATGCTCACACCAGAACCCTTTTCAGAGAAACAGTTTGTGAAAGATTGGAAGACCAACCTCAATGTGTCAGAGTTCGGAAGAGTCTCAAGGAACCTAGGCAGTGCTCACACTAGGGGTGGTAGGAACCTAGATAACTAAGAGTAGAAGTTTGAAAACCAGTATATAAAGAGTAGGAGAACAGTTTTAGAAAAAAACACTTTAGACTCCAGAAACAAGCAGATTCAGATTACACAGAGCTGTACCAGGAAACAAATATATTCAGCACATAGTTCAAGTAGATTGGCACTTGTTCAGACTAATACTCATATTAGGATCACTTAACAGACATAATTGCCCACACACACTTGCAATGCTTGGTCATGCTCAAAACAGAGAACATACAACTGAATCAACAAGGTTTCACATTATAGGAAGTACTTAGTTTAGGAATTATCACTAGATGGAATCATTTACGCATGTATCCTAACAAAAGCATGCTGAGGTTTGAACTAAAATAAACTCATAAAAACAGAACAAGACAACAAGAACTAAAACATGCCAGTTGAGAAAGAAGTAAACAGGAATCATAGGTTACATAGAAGCATGCTGAGGTCTGTAATAAAAGTGACTACCTAAACAAACAGAATAGAACAAGATAACAAAGTTAAGACATATCGGTTAGGGAGAAAGTAAACAGGAAGATGTGAAGGAAATTGGAATCCAAGAGTCTAGCCTTGGCTTTCAGCCGGCTAGACAATGCAGCAAAATAGGAAGAACTCAAGTGTGTATAAGTGTGTGAACGTAAGAGTGTGAGCTTGTGTCTTAGCGTGTGTTTTAAAATCAGAACAAATGAAAGGTTTATATAGCAACAATAGAGTAAAACCAAATAAGGCAGGAGAATCAATTGCATATAAATAAGGCATGCAACATCAATTAATCAATCAATTAGGGCTAACGGGAATAAATTAACAGCAAGTTTAAATTAAGGAGAGTCTTTCACGGGGTAAATCAGTAGACAAGATTGAGGCTAAATAAGGCAGGTAGTAAAGCCAGAAATCAATTAGAGGTCAGTCAAAACAATCAAAACCCAGCAATCAAGCTAGCAATATAATTAAGGAAAGTAGTACTAATTACGAATCACATATAAGGAAAGAATAGGTAAAAATCTTTTCATAGAACTGTCAGTTTTTAAAGGAAAGCACAATTTTCGAATCCTAATTAAGAAAGAAAAATAAGTTAATCACTTTTAATTGACTGAGCCACGGTAAACAGGCGAACATTAGAGAAAACAATATAAACCCTAGGACATGCAGACATAGTGTCACGACTCGAAATCCCATCTTCAGGCCGTGATGACGTCTAACATTGAACTCACTAGATAAGCCAACGTTACTAGTTATTCCGATTTATTCCTTTGATGTTTAGCATTTTTAAAAGTGAAATATAAGAACAAATAGATATGAGAAAGAGGAAGGTAAGAAATTCAACATCTCAAATAGTAATTCGTACAAATATTTCCTTAAACATACCCCTAAGACTAGTGTCACAAACTCACGAACAGTCTAAGATTTTTGCTAAAAACAAACTCTGAACAAAACAATACAATTGTCTCACAAGTACAAGAGAAGACAGAAATAAAAAAGAATGAGAGAGGAGGTGACGCCAAGGCCTGCGGACTCCTGCAGGACTACCTCAGTGTCGCCTGCGGACTGAAGGACACTCCCTCGATCACTGTCCACCGGGTCCGGTACCGTAATCTGCACAACATAAAGAAGTGTGTAGCATCAGTACAACCGACCCCATGTACAGAGTAAGTGCCGAGCCTAACCTCGGCGAAGTAGTGACGAGGCTAGGACACGATAAATAATAAATACATCTGCAATTCAATAATATATAATAGAAATAACGGCAGGAAGTAAACAGTTAAGTACAAATACGGGAGAACATGCCAGGGTACAAAGGGGAAAAACACTTATTGAGTAACAGAACATGGAAACCGTCTAGTATCCGAATAACAACAGAGAACATACAAGTGCACGACATCACCCTTCGTGCTTTACTCTCATTCTCACCAAAACAAGTGCACGACATCACCCTTCGTGCTTTACTCTCATTCTCACCAAAACAAGTGCACGACATCACCCTTCGTGCTTTACTCTCATTCTCACCAAAACAAGTGCACGACATCACCCTTCGTGCTTTACTCTCATTCTCACCAAAACAAGTGCACGACATCACCCTTCGTGCTTTACTCTCATTCTCACCAAAACAAGTGCACGACATCACCCTTCGTGCTTTACTCTCATTCTCACCAAAACAAGTGCACGACATCACCCTTCGTGCTTTACTCTCATTCTCACCAAAACAAGTGCACGACATCACCCTTCGTGCTTTACTCTCATTCTCACCAAAACAAGTGCACGACAGCACCCTTCGTGCATTTACCTCACAATATCATGGCACGACATTATCCTTCATGCATTATCTCTCATATCATGGCACGGCATCACCCTTCGTGCTTTTAAAATCACAATATCGTCACGACATTAACCTTCGTGCTTTTAAATATAAATCATGGCACGGAATCAACCTTCGTGCTTTACACTCTTCCTCACCCAACATTAACCTATACAACAATTTGGCAAGGAAGAACCACAATACAAACCATAATTTACAATATTCCGGCAAGGGAACAATAACAGAAATATCACCGTCCCGGCAAGGGAACAATAACATAAATATCACCGTCCCGGCAAGGGACCCAGCTATAACCAATCTCACTGAACGTACAACATAACCAAAACAATCCTCAACCGAACAACTAATCAACAGTGTTCACAACCCAGTGTTTCCATCAATTGAATAATCTCAAAAATAGAAGCTACTTCAGAATATAATGGATATCAAAGAAAAACACATACGATAAGATATGACTCACGGGCATGCTTGAAAATTAGATATGGGTACTCGTCACCTCACCTATACACGGAACATGATAATAACACGTAGCACATGTGACTCAACACCTATTCCCTCAAGCTAGGGTTAGGCCAAACACTTACCTCGATTCCAAGAATCCAAATCAACCCTCTAGCACTGCTTTCCCTCTCGAATCCAACTCCCAAATGATAGTATCTAGACATAATCATCTCAACAATATCAATAATGACTCAATAATCGAATCCCAAAGCCTAAATATGCATTTTCCATCATTCTTCCAAAAATACCAAAATTCGACCCCGGGCTCGCTTGGTTAAAACTATAGGTTCGAACCAAAACCCGATCACCCATTCCCCCACGAACCCAAATATACATTTTATTTTGAAATCCAACCCCTAAACGAGGCTGAACTCCCCAAAATTCCAAAAGCCTTGACTTTACCCAAAACCCCCAATTTCTACCTTTTAACCCATGATTTTAGGCCTAGAATCTGATAATAGTTGATGAAAATGAAAGAAGACGGAGTTAAGAACATTTACCTATGAAGTTATGGAGTAAAAGCCTCCCAAGAATCGCCCAAGAAGAGTGGAGAAGAAGAAAATGGTGAAAGATGTCAAAATCCCGTAATGGGTATTCTGTTTTTGAGCATTCAAATAACTGGGCGAAATTGGCTACCGCGATCGCGGAGGGTACTGATCTTGGACTTACACGATCGCGAATTGAAGGCTGCGATCGTAGAGAAATCGGACGTGGACCCACGCAATCGCGGACCGATTGATGCGATCGCAAAAGCGAAAATACCTAGCCCCCTCCCCAGCTCTCCTATACTATATGCGATCGCGGACAGCTCTATGCGATTGCATAGAGGAAACTGACCTCCCCGTCACTTAAAGCTATGCGATTGCAGCTAACCCTAAGCGATCGCATAGAACAAAGCATCAGACACCAGCAACAGCCTATTTACCCCAGATATTTCCTTAGTTTAGCACCTCGACACCTACCCGAAACTCACCCGAGCCCTCAGGGCTCAAAACCAAATATACACACGACCTCAAAATCATCCTATGAACTTATTCGAGTAATTAAACCACTAAAATAACTTAAAAACAATGAATTAAACTCAAAAATCCACAGAATTTTCTCAAACTTCATAAACTTCTAAATTCTCCAATTTTGATCTGAAACACGTCAAACTAAGTCCGTTTCTTTCCAAATTTTTCAGATAACTCACATAACACATATTGAACCTGTTCCGGGCTCCAGAACCAATATACGGGCTCGGTAACACATATTTCACATCAAAGTTCATTTTAAAAAATCTTTCTTATTTTCAGAAAATAATTTTCTTTACAAATTCATTTCTCGGGCTTGGGACCTCAGAATTTGATTCCGAGCATACTCTTAGGTCCCATAATTTCCTACGGACCCTCCGGGACCGTCAAATCACGGGTCCGAGTCCGGGTCCGTTTACCAAAAATGTTGACCAAAGTCAACTTTACTCCATTAATTATCATAAATTCAACTGTTCAACACATTTCCACATATAGATTTCCCGGCTACGTGCTCAGGTTGTGCACACACATCAAGGTGAGATTAACAGAGGCTTTTGGGGCCTCGGAACACAGCTTTTGCTAAATTAACACAAGATGACCTTTTGGTTCATCACAATCTCCACCTCTAAAACAACTGTTCGTCGTCGAACGGACATAGAAAAGTACCTGAATCGGGGAAAAGGAGGGGGTAACGGCACTGTATATCGGGCTCGGACTCCCAAGTAGCTGCCTCAACAGGCTGACCTCTCCACTGAACACGAACCGAAGGATAACTCTTCGATCTCAACTATCGCACCTGCCGGTCTAATATGGCTACCGGCTCCTCCTCATAAGACAAATCCTTGTCCATATGGACACCACTGAAGTCAAGTACATGAGAAGGGTCCCCAATATACCCTCGGAGCATAGACACTTGAAATACCGGATGCACGGCTGACAAAATAGGTGACACGGCAAGTCTGTAGGTCACCTCTCCTACCTTGTCCAGAATCTCAAATGTACCAATGTACCTAGGCCTCAACTTTCCCTTGTTTCCGAATCTCATCACGCCCTTCATGGGCGACACCCGAAGAAATACCCGGTCTCCTATCATAAATGCTAATTCTCGAACTCTGTTATCCGCATAACTCTTCTGCCTAGACTGTACGAAGTCTATCCTGAATGATCTTCACCTTGTCCAAGGCATCCTGGACTAACTCAGACCCCAACAATCTAGCCTCTCTCGGCTCAAACCATCTGACTGGAGACCGACACCATCTACCATACAACGCCTCATACGGAGCCATCTGAATGCTCGACTGATAGTTGTTGTTGTAGGAAAACTCAGCTAAAGCCAAGAACTGGTCCCATGAACCACCAAAGTCAATGACACCAGCTCGCAACATATCCTCCAAAATCTGAATAGTACGCTCGGACTGCCCCGTCGGTCTGAGTATGGAATGTTGTGCTCAAATCAATCTGGGTGCCCAACTCTCACTGAAATACTTTCCAGAAATGGGAGGTAAACTGAGTGCCTCGGTCTAATATAATGGATATGGGCACACCATGCAGTCTAACAATCTCTCTCATATAGATCCTTGCTAACTTCTCTACTGAATATGAAACTGATACTGAAATGAACCGCGCTGACTTGGTCAGCCTATCCAAAACTACCCATACTGCATCAAACATCCTTTGAGTCCGTGGGAGTCCAACTACAAAGTCCATGGTGATGCGCTCCCACTTCCACTGGGGAAGCTGAATCTGCTGCATCAATCCACCGGGTTTGTGGTACTCGTACTTAACCTGCTGACAGTTCAAACACCGAGCTACATAAGCTACAATATCTTTCTTCATCCTCCACCACCAATAATGCTGCCGCAAGTCCTGGTACATCTGCGGCGCCCGGATGAATAGAATACCGGGAACTATGGGACTCCTGAAGTATCAACTCACGAATACCATCCACATCAGGTACACAAATCCGACCTTGCATCCTTAAAACTCCCTCAACATCAACCGTAACCTGCTTGGAATCTCCATGCTTGACTCTATCTCTAAGAACACATAATTGGCGATCATCATACTACCTGGCCCGAATACGGTCATACAAAGAAGAACATGCTATGGTATGGGCCAAAACACTGCCAGTCTCAGAAACCTCCAATCTCACAAATCGGTTGGCTAAAGCCTGGACATCCAAAGCAAGAGTTCGCTCTCCGACTGATAAATAGGCAAGAATACCCATACTGGCTGACTTCCGGATCAAAGCATCGATCACTACATTGGCCTTCCCGGGATGATAAAGAATGGTAATATCATAATCCTTAACCAACTGTAACCATCTCCTCTGTCTCATGTTCAAATCCTTCTATTTAAACAGATATTGTAAGCTCTTATGATCCGTGAACACCTCACATGGAATACCATACAATTAATGCCTCCAAATCTTCAATGCATGCACAATAGCTGCTAACTCCAAGTCATGAACTGGGTAGATCTTCTCATGAACCTTCAACTGATGAGAAGCATATGCTATAACCTTGCCATCCTGCATCAACACTGCACCAAGCCCAACCCGTGAAACATCACAATACACGGTATACGACCCTGAACCTTTGGGAAAAACTAACACTGGTGTCGTGGTCAAGGCTGTCTTGAGCTTCTGAAAGCTTGCCTCATACTCATAAGACCACCTGAACTGAGCACTCTTCTGAGTCAACCTGGTTATCAAGGCTGCAATGGATGAAAAGCCCACCATAAACCGGCGATAGCCTTTCCTCGGGTTCGTAGAGTCGGGTTTCCCGTTTACCCACAACGGAGGAGCCGCCCCCACCAGGAAGGTGGCCACGGGTCATAAATGAGGACACGACTTAAGGGATTGGATCTACTATTTGATTTTGAGGTCTACCGACCGTCGGGTAAGAAAGAATTCCAACCTTTAGAGCCTATAGTATAGCTGAGTAGCTAAGAGCTTCTGGTAATTTAAAAACATAGGAATCGACTTGTTTTGCGTTAATGGGGCTTTGAGGGACGTCTTCTCTTTCCCTTATCAAGCAACAGACATGGTTCAACGTGCCAGCTACGCTTTCTCTTCTAGAACAGTGACAGCCTAGTCTGATTCCCCCTTCCGAAAGTGCCACAGCTCCTTCTATCACAACCCCTGAAAACTGGGCATTCAGTCTTGGTTGGTTCCACCTCTTTGCAGGGTGATGACACCAGTAGATGTTACGCACAGATGACCATTTCTTAGACTATTGAATTCCATAAGAGCATTTGAAATAGGAGCAGAGTCTGTCACGTGCAGCCTACTCTCTTCGCTCCCCTCCTCTTATCCTTACTTTCTTTCATAAGGCAAGGCCTTTAGACTAGCCCTCTTCTGGAAAGAGATTCTATAGCACTGGAGTCGTTTTCAATCCGCCCAAGATTATGCTGACCCACCGGGGTAGAGGCAGATCAAGAGGTGGGAACAGCAGTTCGAGAGCCCGTAGCGTCCCTCCCATTGGTCCCGAGCGGGGTTACATTGATGTTCTCCTCTAGTTGGAGTGAGGGAACGGACTCATAGACCATTGCTTTAAAGACGGGATGGGATCTTTCCTTCTGATCCTAAGCAGTTCATCTGGTCNGGGACCTCTCACTCAATTCAATAACATGTTCTAGGGCATATTATTATAATAATAATGTTCGCATTTGACCAGGACTGTTTTCGTTTGTTTGATCAAGCGGATTGATAGCGGATCGAAGGGAGTGCGATAGGGCATCATCTATCCGGGTGAATCAGTCCCTTTCCTTGTCTTCAAGAGTTCGGTTAGTTGATCGAGAAAGCGGCAGGATATCTTAGGGCATTGACACCCTGTCGATCGACTCTTGCCTTGTGTCAGTTAGCGGGTAAATACATCATTTCAATGTCTGTTCTACAACGCTTAGCTGGTGCAGGCTATCGTCTTCTCTCCCCTTTAATGTCTACTCAATCTAAACATTGGGAACGACTGAAAGCGGCGTTCGGATAAGGGAAAACTCCAGAGATTGCTTCGAAATAATATCCTTGCGTTGACCCTTTCCTGAACCAGAACCGGGGGAGGATGAGAGGAAAAAGGGAGTATTGTACTAGTGGTGGAGTGGCTTGAATCAAATCGTTTGTCTAGAGAGGGTGTAGCGATAACCAAAGTGGACTCTACTAGAAAGTAAAGATGCTGTATAGGCAACTGGCCTTAGAGTAGTGTATCGAACTAAAGGACAGGAGCGACCCATAATCATTGACGAACCTGGGGGGTTGCTCCGAGAAATCCTTTCTTTCTCGTCCACTCAGGGGGGTGCGGACACACCTGCGCGGATTACAGGTGACAGTTACAAGAATGGCGGGGAAGTTAGCAGTACCCGGCGACATTCAGGGATGGATGNAAATCAGGGTTTAGAAGTCTTTCGTCCGGGAGATATAGCTCCTCAGCGCATACATACAGAGATCCTGTGATTTGATCTGTACTAGAGACGGGAAGAACCAGAGGAAGACTCCATAGCTGATAGAACCAAGGACAAGGTCTGGACTGACGAGAAAGTGAAAAGTGATCTGCACTATAGCTAACCTGCTAAGTCTAAGAAACTCCGGATCTCTGTAGCTGAGGTGGGTCTAGGCCAATCTCTAACTGCTGAAATCTTCTTGAGATCCACCCGAACACCCTCTAACGATACCACATGGCCTAGAAATGCAACTGAACTCAACCAGAACTCACACTTGAAAATTTTGCGTACAACTGACTATCCCTCAAAGTCTGGAGGACGACTCTAAGGTGCTGCTCATGCTCCTCTCGGCTGCGAGAGTAAATCAAAATATCATTAATGAAAACAATCACAAAAGAGTCCAAATAAGGCCTGAACACTTGGTGCATCAACTCCATGAAAGCAGCGGGGGCATTGGTCAGCCCAAATGACATCACCAAGAACTCATAATGCCCATAACGAGTGCGAAAGGATGTCTTAGGGACATCATACGCCCTAATCCTCAGCTGATGGTAACCAGATCTCAAGTCAATCTTGGAAAACACTGAAGCACCCTGAAGCTGGTCGAATAAATCATCAATCCTCGGCAAAGGATACTTGTTCTTAGTAGTAACCTTATTCAACTGCTGGTAGTCAATTCACATCCTTATCGAGCCATCTTTCTTCTTGACAAACAATACTGGAGCACCCCAAGGAGAAACACTAGGCCTAAGGAAGCCTTTATCCAAAAAATCCTGCAACTGATCCTTCAACTCCTTCAACTCTGGCGGGGCCATACGATACGGTGGAGTAGAAATAGGTTGGGTGCTCTGAGCTAATTCAATACAAAAATCAATATCCCTGTCGGGTGGCATACCCGGCAGGTCAACATGGAATACCTTTGGAAACTCACGAACCACAACAACAGACTCTAGGGAAGGAACCTCGGTGCTAGAATCGCGAACATTGCCAAATAGGCCAAACAACCCTTCTCGACCATGCGCCGACCCTTCATATAATAAATGACTCTACCTGAAGAATGACTAGGAGTCCCCCTCCACTCCAAACGAGGCACCCCTGGCAAAGCCAATCCATGACAGTCCAGAATAGCATAACAGGGGGATAACCAATCCATCCCCAATATAACATCGAAGTCAACCATATCAAGAAGCAAAAGATCAACCTGAGTCTCCAGACCACCAATGACTACTAAGCAAGCATGGTAGACTCGATCTACCACTATAGAATTACCCACCGGTGTAGACACATGCACAGAAATACTCAAGGAATCACGGGGCATACTCAAATAAGGGGCAAAATATGAAGACACATAGGAGAAAGTGGATCCCGGATCAAATAAAACCGAAGCATCTCTGCTGCAAACTGAAACCATACCTGTAATAACTGCATCAGAGGCCTCAGCCTCAAGCCTGGAAGGAATGGCATAGCACCGGGGCGGAGCCCCTCCGATCTGAACATCTCTGGGTCAACCTACTGCGGACTGACCTCTACCTCTCGTGGCCTTTCCCCCACCTCTATGAGTCTGACCTCCACCTCTGGAACCTCGACCTCCACCCCTAGCTGGCTGAGGGGGTGAGGGTACACCTAGTGCGGGAATCATAGTACAAGAACCCTAATGCTGAGAGCTACACGAAGCTCGGGGGCAATACCTAGAAATGTTCCCTGGATCACCACAAGAGTAACAAGCCCTCTGCTGCTGAGGCTTCTGGCCCTGAAACTGTCCTTGTCGACCAGAATAACCACCCTGGTAGCTCTGAAGCGGTGGTGCACTACGGGATACCTGAAGCGCCGACTGGAATGGCCTAGGAGGATGACCTCTGCCAAAGGAATCTATACCTCCAGATGAGGCACCACTGAAATGACTGGAATAGCGAGGCCTCTTGTCAGACCCCTAACCACTGCCCTATGATAAGACTATCGCAATCACCTGGCCACATTGGTTGCCTCCTGGAATGAAATATCAGTACCTGTCTCTCTGGCCATCTCGATTCTAATAGACTGAGCTAGACCCTCAATAAACCTCCTCACCCTCTCACGATCAGTGGGGAGTATAATGATAGCATGCCAGGCCAAAGTAATGAATCTGGTCTCATACTGTGTAACAGTCATAGATCCCTGCTGGAGGCGCTCAAACGGCCTCTGAAGACCCTCCCCCTGAGTACCTGGTAGAAACTTCTCCAAGAACAACTCGGAGAACTTAGCCCAAGTCAATGGTGCAGACCTAGCTGGCCTGGTCAAGAAATAGTCTCTCCACCAAGTCTTGGCGGTACCAGAAAGACGGAATGTAGCAAAATCAACACCATTGGACTCCACAATGCCCATGTTCCGAAGAACCTCATAGTAGAAAATAGCTTGGTGAACAAGTAATCCTGGGGATCCTCTGATGATGCACCCGTAAATGTAGTAGAAATAGCTTGGTGAACCGATCCAACCTCCAAAAAGCATCGGCAGACATGGCTGCCCTCTCAACTGTCTGCGCCACAAAACCTGGCTGAGTTGCTCCAGCTGCCTGAGGTGCTGGAGTCTGGAACTGAGGAGCTAGCTGCTGTAGTGTGCGGGTAGCAGGATTCTGGGTCCCTCCCCCAGCTTGAGAGACGGCTGGTACAGTAGGAAGAAGACCAGCCTGGGCCACGCTCTCCATAAGGCCCACTAAACGGACTAGAATGTCCTAAAGAACCGGGGTGGCAATGAACCCCTCCGGGACCCGAGCTGGTCCAACTGGGCTGCTCTGGGCTGAGCCCTAGCTCTGCCTCAGCCTCTAGCACGGCCTCGGCCTCAGCCCCTCGTAGGAGCTACAACAGGAGGATCGGGCTGCTGATCAGTAGATGAGTAAGCATCCTTTCTCATCATCTGCGAGATAATAGAATAAAAAAAATCAGTTAGCATTTAGAATTCAAATCGCACGACAGAGAAGAAGAAATGTGAAGTTATTCCTAACCTTCCAGCCTCTAGGGGATAAGTACACACGTTTCCATATCGATCCCTCAGACTCTACAAGTTTGTCCGGGAATTGTGTGACCTAAGCAACCTAGCGCTCTGATACCAACTTGTCACGACCCGAAATCCCACCTTCAGGCCGTGATGGCGTCCAACATTGAACTCGCTAGACAAGCCAACGTTACTAGTTATTCCGATTTATTCCTTTGCTGTTTAACATTTTTAAAAGTGACATATAAGAACAAATAGATACGAGAAAGCGGAATGTTAGAAATTCAACATCTTAAATAATAATTCGTACAAATTTTTTCCTTAAACATACCCCCAAGACTGGTGTCACAAACTCATGAACAGTCTAAGATTTTTGCTAAAAACAAAGTCTGAACAAAACAATACAACTGTCTCGGAAGTACGACAGGAGATGGAAATAAAAAGGAATCAGAGAGGAGGTGACGTCAAGGCCTGCGGACCCCATGTACTGAGTAAGTGTCGAGCCTAACCTCGGCGAAGTAGTGATGAGGCTAGGACACGACAAATAATAAATACCTGTGCAATTCAATAATATATAATAGAAATAACGACAGGAAGTAAACAGTTAAGTACAAATACGGGAGAACATGCCAGGGTACAAAGGGGAAAAACACTTATTGAGTAACAGAACATGGAAACCATCTAGTATCCGAATAACAACAGAGAACAAACAATTGCATGACATCACCTTCATGCTTTACTCTCATTCTCGCCAAAATAAGTGCACGACATCACCCTTCGTGCTTTACTCTCATTCTCACCAAAAAAAGTGCACGACATCACCATTCGTGCATTTACCTCACAATAGCATGTCACAACATTATCCTTCATCCATTATCTCTCATATCATGGCACGGCATCACCCTTCGTTCTTTTAAAATCACAATATCGTCATGGCATTAACCTTCGTGCTTTTAAATATAATTCATGGCACGGAATCACCCTTCATGATTTACACTCTTCCTCACCCAACAATAACCTATACAATAATTTGGCAAGGAAGAACCACAATACAAACCATAATTTACAACATCCCGGCAAGGGAACAATAACAAAAATATCACCGTCCCGGCAAGGGAACAATAACAGAAATATCATCGTCCCGGCAAGGGACCCAGCTATAACCAATCTCACTGAACGTACAACATAACAAAAATAATCCTCAACCGAACAACTAATCAACAGTGTTCACAACGCAGTGTATCCAACAATTGAATAATCTCCAAAATAGAAGCTAGTTCATAATACAGTGGATATCGAAGAAAAACACATATACCATAAGATATGACTCACGAGCATGCTTGACTACAAGGTATAGGTACTCGTCACCTCACCTATAAACTGAACATGATAATAACTCGTAGCACATGTGACTCAACACCTATTCCCTCAAGCTAGGGTTAAGCCAAACACTTACCACGATTCCAAGAATCCAAATCAAGCCTCTAACACTGCTTTCCCTCTCGAATCCAACTCCGAAATGATAATATCTAGACATAATCGACTCAACAATATCAATAATGACTCAATAATCCAATTCCAAAGCCTAAATATGCATTTCCCATCATTCTTCCAAAAATACCAAAATTCGACCCGGGCCCGCTTGGTCCAAACTCGAGGTTCGGACCAAAACCCGATCCCCCATTCCCCCACGAACCCGAATATACAATTTATTTTAAAATCCGACCCCTAAACGCGGTTGAACTCACCAAAATTCAAAAGGCCCTAACTCTACCCAAAACCCCCAATTTCTACCTTTTAACCCATGATTTTAGGCCTTGAATATGATAATAGTTGATGAAAATGAAAGAAGACAGAGTTAAGAACACTTACCTATGAAGTTATGGAGGAAAAGCCTCCCAAGAATCGCCTAAGAAGAGTGGAGAAGAAGAAAATGGTGAAAGATGTCAAAATCACGTAATGGGTATTCTGATTTTGAGCATTAAAATAACTGGGCGAAATTGGCTACCGCGATCGCGACATGTGCCCTGCGATCGCGGAGGGTACTGGTCTTGGACTTACGCGATCACGAATTGAAGGTTGCGATCGCAGAGAAACCGGACATGGACCCACGCGATCGCGGACCGATTGATGCAATCGCAGAAGGGAAAATACCTAGCCCCCTCCCCAGCTCTCCTATACTCTATGTGATCGCGGACAGCTCTATGCGATTGCATAGAGGAAACTGACCTACCCCTCACTTAACGCTATGTGATCACAGATAACCCTATGATATTGCATCGAACAAAGCATCAGACACCATCAACAACCCATTTACACTAGATTTTTCCTAAGTTTAGCACCCCGACACCTACCCGAAACTCACCCGACTCCTCGAGGCTCAAAACCAAATATACACACGACATCAAAACCATCCTACGAACTTATTCGAGTAATTAAACCCTCTAAAATAACATCAAAAACAATTAATTAAACTAAAAAATCCATAGAATTTTCTCAAACTTCATAAACTTCTAAATTCTCCAATTTTGATCTGAAACACGTCAAACCAAGTCTGTTTCTTTCCAAATTTTACAGATAACTCACATAACACATATTGAACCTGTTTCGGGTTGCGAAACCAATATATGGGCTCGGTAATACATATTTCACATCAAAGTTCATTTTCAAAAGTCTTTCTTATTTTCAGAAAAATATTTTTTTTAAAATTCATTTCTCGGGCTTGGGACCTCGGAATATGATTCCGGGCGTACGCCCAGGTCTCATATTTTCCTACAGACCCTCTGGGACCGTAAAATCACGGGTCCGCGTCTGTTTACCAAAAATGTTTACCAAAGTCAACTTTATTCCATTAATTATCATAAATTCAACTGTTCAACACATTTTCACATATAGACTTCTCGGCTACATGCTCGGCCTGTGCACGCAAATCGAGGTGAGATTAACGGAGCCTTTCAGGGCCTCGAAATATAGTTTTTGTTAAATTAATACAAGATGACCTTTTGGATCATCACACATAGATATGAGAACCAGTCGAAAAAGTATAGAAAACCGCAGTTAAACACTTAAACGTTTTCAATATTTTTCAATAACTTAAAAAGATGAAACCCTAGAGCATAAAGACATAGAGATGAAACTCACAGAAAGAAATCAGTCAAACAGTAAAGAGGAAAACCAGAGTTAAATATTTAAACGGTTTTTTAAAACAATTTTGCAGAAACATAAAAAGATGAAACCCTAGCTTCTAGGGAAGAATAAGAATCATTTTTCAATAGAAGGAAAAATAATAGAATCTTAAAGGAAAAGTAACAAACAAACTCAAACCGCTTCAAATCTAAAGAGATCTGAACAAATTTAACCAGAAATAGTTAAACATAAGAAGAGGTGAGAAAAATCTGGTTTGAACCAGAGATTTGAAGCCAAAAACACGAAGAAATTAGTACTCACAAACATATGAGTCAACGCAGACGGATTCATCGAGAAAATGAGGGATATGAACCAAGTCTGGTTCGTGCTTCTTGAGATTACCCTCAAGCAACATGAAAATTGAAACACCAGTAGAGCCTAAAGTTGAAGAGATAAACCATGAATCGAAGGGGTTTTAGTGACGGCGGGCTAGGGTTAGGAGGAGGGTGAGAGAGAGTAGAGGAGGGAAGGGATTCGAGGTGACATAGTTGAAAGAATGATTAGGGTTTGGGGATCGTTTATTAATTAAAAAGGAAAGGGTTTCCTGGACCGTTGATCTTCTGAGATCAACGGCCAGGATTGAATCTGGGGTTGGGGCGGGTTATTAGATCAGGGTTATTGGGTTTGGGTTATGGGTATTGGGTTAGGTTAGCTATTGGGCTGGGTCTGAAAATTAAATGAAAAGAGGCTATATGTTAAATACCCAATTAATAATTTATAGAAATAGCTAATAAATAATAAAAATGCTATTTATGCATGGAATAATTTAAAATAATTACTTAATATTATAAGAATATCAAAGGTCATTTGTGTGTAAAATTAAGTAATTATGCACACATGGGCAATTATTACAACGTTATTGCAATTATAACCTATAAATCTAAATATAATTATGCATAAAATAATTAAAGCTCAATATAAATATAGATGATAACATTAAGCAATAAAATTGTTATTAAATCATTTGTGATACAATATGTAATTATTTGGACAATAAAATAATGGAATAAACTACTTAGAAATCTTTTAAAATTGATGTTCATGCATTGTTTGAAAGTATATATGCATTTTGGAAATAATATAGGGGAAAATTGGGTATCAACAACTGCCCCTCTTTACCCGGGAAGGATGAAAGAGTTGTCGGGTAAAGATATGATGGCCAATTTTGACTGGATAGAGCAATCTGAGAGATATAGGACGCACTCCGATTTCTGAAGTGCCTACATATCCCTGGTTTTACAGGAATCAAGCCATATGTAGTTCTGGATTCATCGGCGGAATAAACCGATGAAGTTGTCACAAGGACGAATACAGGGTTTGGAATAGGTGAAACGGTTATGGTGAGCGGTCAGGTTTGAAATAGTATGAGGAAACTGGAGCGGTATTTCTCCTATTGGAATAATGGTTACTCACCGGGTCACCTGCAAATCAGAAGATGTACTGCAAGCATATACGTATAACTTTGCGTGAATTTAAACATGATGCAAATTTCCTTCAGACAATGAGAATTGTCTTTTGGACGGTTGAGGATGACGTCCTTAGACCATGATGTCTAGGGCCATGAATTGTGCAGTAAGGGATTCACAGACCATGAAATGATGTTCTCGGGCCACAAGAATGGTGCCTCCGACCCATGACGCCTTTGAATAATGATGTGCAAGTTTTAGAGATCCTCAGGCCATGGCATGGTGTCTTCCGGCTATGAGGATGGTGTCTTCAGACTATGACGTCTTTGGATAAGTTGGCTATATTTCATCCCATGAGGTGCAAAGATACAATGCTAGAAGTAACAAGACAAGGCTTAGTCTTGTATGAAGTTGAGGGCAGAGCTTAGCCCGAGAGAAGAGAATAATGCAAGAGAGACAGTGTTTAGTCTCGTGCGGGATTCGGGACAGTGCTTAGTCCCATGCAAAAGGAAGGCCGCGCTTAGCCTTATGAAAATAGGGAGGCAGGGCTTAGCCTCAGGCATGTTTTTGGACATTTCTTAGTCCCAATTCAAGGAGAAAGCAATGCTTATCCTCGTGCAAGATTCGGGGCAATTCTTAGTCCCATCCAAAGAGAATTCAATGCTTAGTCTTATGCAAAATTCGGGACAGTTCTTCGTCCCATGAAAAGAGAAGGCAGTGCTTAGCCTTACGCAAATAAAGAGGCAGGGTTTAGCCTCGTGCAAGATTCGGGACAGTGCTTAGTCCCATGCAAATAGAAGGCAATGCTTAGCCTTATGCCAAATTCGGGACAATGCTTAATCCCATGCAAAGAGAAGTCAATGCTTAGTCTTATGCAAATAGAGAGGCAGGGCTTAGCCTTATGCGGGTGTGGAGACAGATCTTAGTCTCATGCAAAATTCGGGACAGTGCTTAGTCCCATGCAAAGAGAAGACAATTCTTAGCCTTATGCAAATAAAGAGGCAGGGCTTAACCTCGTGCAAGATTTGGGAAATTGCTTGGTTTGTGCCCTCCTCTGCTTAACTTGCTCCGTTCTGTCTGAAGATCATGTCCAAACTATTAGGGTAGCGTTTGCTAAATCAAAGTTTCTTTTGCAAAAGCATGTGTGCATAATTTTCAAAAGACATAGTAGTATATAGTTTAGACATTAGTTAGATGAACAAGTAACTGAGACATAATCAAAGACATTGCAACTTCTTCTGCCGTAGAATTTTGAGGGTCCTCCTCAAAATTCTACCCCAGTTAACTAGATGACTTTTCTGGCAGTTCCATACACTGCGGTTGGCTGAACTTGCTTCGGAATCTTAAGGGTCCTCCTAAAAATTCTGCCACGGTTTCTGATTGTGGGGGGAAATAGAAATTTGTATTGAATTGTGAACGAAACCACAGGGCTGCCTACGTATCCCCTCTTTAACGGGAATCAGTTCGAGTGTAGTTCGATTTACATCATATGAAGAAAAAATGGTTTACACATAGTATCTTTTGACTGCATCTGAATTGATAGGCTTTGGCCAGATTTCTCCGTCCATCTCTGCGAGTATGAGTGCTCCTTCTATTAATACACTGTGAACCATGTAAGGACCTTGCCAATTGAGCGAGAATTTTTCTTTGGCTTCATCTTGAACTGGAAAGATCTTTTTCAGCACCAGCTGCCCCCGTGCGACCTATCTCAGTTTTACCCTTTTGTGGAAGGGTCAGGACATTCTGTTCTGATAAAGTTGACCATGACATACTGCATTCATCCTCTTTCCATCCATGAGGGCTATTTGCTCATAATGGCTCCTTATCCATTTTGCGTCGCTAAGTTCGGCTTCTTGTATGATTCTCAAAGAAGGAATTACCACTTCGGCGCGCTTCAGTACCATAAAATAGCAGATAGGGAGTTGCCCCGGTTGATGTGCGGACTGTGGTATAGTATCCCAGTAAGGCGAATGGTAGCTTCTCGTGCCATTGTTCGTGATTATCTACCATTTTCCTTAGTATCTTCTTGATGTTCTTCTTGGCAGCCTCCACGACTCTATTCATTTGAGGCCTGTATGTTGTGGAGTTTTTGTACTTGATTTTGAAAGTTTCACACATGGCTGTCATTAGGTCATTGTTGAGATTGGCGGCATTGTCAGTGATGGTGGACTCTGGAACACCAAACTGACAAATGATACGGTCGCGGACAAAATCTGCAACGACCTTCTTGGTCACAGCGTTGTAAGATGTAGCTTCAACCCATTTAGTGAAGTAGTCGATGGCCACCAGAATGAACCGGTGCCCGTTTGAGGCGGTGGGCTCGATCGGACCAATGATGTCCATCCCTTAAGCAGCAAAGGGCCAAGGTGAGCTCGTTGCATTAAGCTCGTTTGGCGGCACTTTTATCATGTCTGTATGTATCTGACATTGGTAGAATTTTTGAACATACCGAATGCAATCTGTCTCCATGATCATACAAAAATAACCGGCCCTGAGTATCTTCTTGGCCAAGAGTTGATACCCAAATTTTTTCAAAATAATTCTAAAATGCATATATGGCTTTAAAACTATGCATCAGCATCAATTGGTATTTTTCTATAATTTCTACATTTTCTAAATTAATTTATCTCAGTATTTTATTCATATAAATAATCATAAAATTGCATCACAAATGATTTCAAAATATTTCTTGATTTAATATTACTATTTATGGTCCTATTAAGTCTAAATTATTTCATAAATAGCCAAACTG
Source organism: Nicotiana knightiana (assembly GCA_005239525.1). Lineage (NCBI taxonomy): Eukaryota > Viridiplantae > Streptophyta > Magnoliopsida > Solanales > Solanaceae > Nicotiana > Nicotiana knightiana. The sequence goes on along the minus strand of ML394817.1, from coordinate 18,902 downwards.
GCACCTTTTGGCTACAATTTCAATAACTTTGCAATAATAGCACACGCATACAATTTTTGCATTATTTTTACCATAAATTAGTCTTTTGTATTTTTAAATACTAAATAACCATTTTAAAAACATTTCCATGCATAAAATTCATTTTTATTATTATTAATTATTTTACAAAGTATTTTAATTAATTTATTTGGGGTATTTAACAAATGGACTTATTTTCATTTCAATTTCAGCCTAATTAACTAGCCCAAAACCCTTATAACCAAGCCCAATTTAACCCATGCCCAAACAATTTACCTACCCGACCCAGGTCTTCTTGAATCCTAGTCGTTGATCATTTTGATCAACGACCCAGATTATCTCCTTCCTTAGTTAAGCTAAAACTACCCCCTCCCAAACCCCTCATTTTTCCTCCTCTTATCCGCCTTCACTCATCTCTCTTTTCTCTCGAGTTCTCTCTAATCCCAACCCTAATTCCCCATTCTCCGTCACTCATCTACCGTCGACCATGGTGGTTTCTTACCACCCTCAGGCCTCTAACGACTCTCTTACACCGGGTTTTGGTGTCTCTAAGGTCCTCAAGGGACAGGGGTCAGTCCACTTACGACCTCGCTTTTCCTTGCCTGTTTTAGGCCGTTCTGGCTCGAGGTCCAGTAAGATCTTCCTATTTTTGCCTAAACCTATGGATTTCTAAGCCTATGTCTTCGTCTCTATGTTATTTTTCAAAACCCTAATTTTGTCCTTTGGCTTTCTCAGATCTGTACAGTTCTGAAATGAGTTAAACTTATTTCATGTGTTTTCTTATGAAAAGCTTCTGATTTTCAAATGGTTTTCCATCTTCCTAAACTAGGGTTTCTTGGAAATCTTTCTTCAAAATGTTTTCTGATCTTAAGTGTTTAATCTCCTATTCTTATGTGTTTTCGATTGATTTTGTTAAGTTTTCCTTAACCCTAATTGGTTTATGATAAAACCCCTATTATTTGACACTTTGTTTTGATTTTGAGCTTGTCTGTGTTATTTCCTACATGATTTGGTTATGTTCTTTGATTCGCATGGCTTCTCCTTCGTCTAATTTGAATACCTGGCAATCTTACCCTAGTATGTCTCTATTAGGGTTTCATATTCAATCCTTTTTGTTTATACTTGGCTTATTTTCTTATTCATGGAAACCCATGTTATTGTCCTTAAAATCAGTATTATTTCGAGTCTTTGATTCATTGATTTGCTATGGTGACACCTATATGCTGATTTCCGGTTATTTCCTATTTTCATAACCTTTAATTATTTCTTACCTTATTTTTGACTAACTGTGATATTTACCGATTCTTAATATTTGTTTCCTTAATTAAGATCTTGTTTATTTACCCATAATTACCTACTCTATATATAATTTTATTTTATTTCTTTCCTTAAATACTATTCTACTCTTGACTGTTGCTTGATTACCCCTTGATTATGGAGACTTTGCTTATTTTATGTATTGACTGAATTTGTAAATCCCCCTAATTGCTACATAATTGATTCTTTTACCTTATTCTATCTAGCTCTCGACTGCTATATATACTCTCCTCTATTCTCACTTCTACACAAACATTAGTTCAAAAAACACATCTACACTCAAAAAAGCTCTTTGTTCTTCTCTATTACTTGTGGTATTCATTAGTCTAGTCGGGTGTAAGCCAAGGCTAGATATTGCACAACATATGCTTTTCATTATGTGTTTTCTCTTCCTAACTGGTATGTCCCTGATTATTTTTAAAATCAAAACCCTATGTGTTTCATTACTGCCTTAAGCTCATCAATTATGAGTTCCATTCTTGTTCCTATTCGCTGTCTTTCTTACCACTGTCTTGTTCAATATGTGATTAGCCTGTACAACTTTATTCGTCTATCTACTGCTTTATCTAGCATGTCTAAATCCTGTTTTGTTCAGTATATGACTAGCATGTCTACACTATGAATACTTGTGTGATGTTTTCCTAGCCTATTAATTCAGGTTCTTGCCTAATCTTCTTACTAAGGTATCTAGTCTCTCAAAGCAATTCCAGTTGTATGTCTAATTTTGTTCAGTGTTTATATGGCTTTACTGAAATCTTTGCTCTATGTCTCAATCACCTACCCCTTTATAACTAACTTACTAAAATTCTTGAAAACTTCTGTGCATCCTGTTGTTTATGCGTTCCACCATGCACCGATGTGTACTCTATGTGTCCCCAATCCCTGTTTGGAATCTGTTTCCTAAGTATTCCCAATTGATTTGTGTTCTGCTTTCAAAAGTGTTTCAATACTTTTACTTAAATTGTTTTACCACTAAACTATCTCTTATTTTCAAACCATTTCACTCCTAGAGTCCTCTTTATATTGTTTTACCAAAAACCTTTTTCAAAACTATGTTAAGTACTCTCACTTTACTCTTAAGTCAATAGGTTGTGCCCCTCCAGTGTGTGTGCTACCTTGGGATCCCTTTGAGATTCCTTTGAACTCTGGCACACTGGGGTTGGCCATTCTACACTGGACATATTTAGTACCTATTGTGGAAAATCTGGGTGTGAGCACTGCCCGGGATCCTTGAGGTCCTTAGGGAACTCTGACACACCTGGACACAAACTTGGCTATGAAATCCTTGGCATTTGATACTATCGAAGGCATGGCTTTATCAGGTGTGCTTTGGGCCTACTGCATGCTCCCTATAGTTTAATTTATACTTCATTTATATAATTTATGTAATCCTGGTCTTTAATAATCCTTTGTAAATAGATATTGGGGTAACTAGTGAAAAGGAAGGGTAGCTATATGATCCTGTGGGGTAAAGTTGGGTAGGAATCATGCTTTAGGATTTACAATATGCTAATCTGCTCTAGAAATCATGTTCTAGGCTTGTGTGATGCATTAGAAAACACGTTCTAGGTTGGTTGTGTCTATTTGCATTCAAACCAAGCCAAACATGTGCACTAGACATCCTGTTTTAGGGTATTCACGTTTATCGCTTTAGCATATCGCATGTCATATATCACTATTCTAATTTTTGGTTCTGCATCAATACTGTCACTTAGAAATCCTGTTACTAAACAATCCTGCCTAATAAAACAGTCATCTTTGTGTGCATGAGATAGCCTGTTCTTAGGACTCTGTTTGCATCTGTTTTGAATCATGTCTATTTCGACTAGATAAATAACAGTCCATGAAAAGGTTTAAAACAGCGTCACGCGTAGGTATCATGTCTCTAAATACAATTAGTATAAATCACTTGTTATTATTTGCATCACCTAGATCAGCATGCCCATAGATTGAAATAATCTTAAATTATTTAAATAGCTCATGTAACTGTGATTGCGTACAGTCTCACGCCTAGGCAAGCCTTAGGTAATTTATCTCTATATAAAATTGGAAACAGTATTTTTGATTGTTTGCTTCTAATTTTACAGGACTTAAAATCAGTAGGCAAACTAATTAGGACCCTGCCATTGAGTTTGTGAAATAGTGTTGCATATTCTGTATATTAATGTTCCCCTAGACATCTTGTCCTAGGACTCTTTCTCTGAAATCACCTGAATTTGTGTTTGAGGCGTGCTGCTTATTTGTCTATATATGTGAAGGCAAACATGATCCCCTTAACTTCTTCCCCTATTTGATTGTCCAATGTATTATTTGTTATCGCCTAGATTTTTCCCTTTTGAATACCTTAGGGGTTGCCTAGAACTGCCCAGATTTAGAGGTCCTATACCCCTCCGGGACCACAAGGAAGGGACGGGTAACAGCACGCTTAGAGTTCGTTAATCATCTCGCCTATATAACCACTAAGGGGTGGGATACTGGATAGTAAAAGGATATGATGACCTGTGCGCTAATACAACGTGTAGCCCCTCGTTGAGGAGTGATTACCGGGCATTGCATGGATATGATCCTATAGGATAAACAACTTAGGACCCTTTTCACCCATTTACATATGTGTGCTTAGACTCCTAATATGTTAAAACCTTTATTCATTTACTTATGTGTGCTTAGACTGCTAATCTGTTTAAAACCTTTATTCATTTACATATGTGTGCTTATACTGCTTATTCGCACCTGATTAAGTCACAAAGTAAGTTTTTCCGGGACCCACAATTGTGGACTTCGAGGGGTGCCTAACACCTTCCCCTTGAAGTAACTTCAAGCCCTTAACCAATCTCTGGTTATACAATTAGTGTTATAAATTACCCGTAATAGGCGCCCTACGCACCTTAATTCGTTAGGTGGCGACTCTTCAAATTCCTTACATCCCTTTTTCCAAAAAGAAATGAGTTGTCCCAATAATGTCAAAAACCCTGACTAATCTGAAAGGAGAGGAAAAAGGGGGGCGCGACAGCATGGTGAGTCTTCTGGGGACACCAGGCTTTTACCATTACAAATCGCTTTGTGAATTTGTCTAAATGTGCTTTATTTTGTTAATGCTTACACCATTTCCCCTTCCCCTTTATGTGCAATTAATTGTTTACTTCCCAAGTATTTATTTTCCCAAAATGAAACTGACATGTTTCTTGTTTCCTTTGTAACCGCTTTCCAATTATAACTGATGTATTTATCGCTTTCGTTGCGTGCAAATACGTGACAGCGTGTTGTTTATTGCTTATTTATTGCTGTATAATCATGCTCAACATCATATTCCACTCGTGCCTAAACAAATCCTATAGCAACGCTTGATGAGTGGTTGCACTCTTCCTATTTATATCACCCCCTAAATTTGGAAAGGCTTATTTGTGTTAAAACCAGTCGATCAGCGGTGCAGTCGTTGGTTCCGTGCCTTTCCCCCTCGAGTTGTCTGCTCGAGGGTACCGGTCTAAAACCCCATAGAAGCCTTACTCTCTTTATATTGTGCATGCATCATGGTCAAACCTAGCCGAGTTAACGTGTCATCCTCACAATAACCCTTTAAGAAAGCCTTATCCAAAAGTCCACTGGGGTTTTCACAATCCCAACGGACACGATCACATTCTCTGCATTAATTTGGAGAACTAAATGCATGTATGCTAATCATAAGTGTATAAATAGTCGAGTCTTGCGGGGGAAAGGTCCTAACCATTTTTGTCTTGCAGAAAATGAGGCACGAGGTTCTCAGATTCGGTATGGTCAGCAATATCCCACCAATGCTCCTAGACTGGTGGGAAGACCTTCCTTCAAGTGATAAGAAACATGTGAGGAAGCATCTGGGCAATTTACCTTCTCTTCTGGACATCTAGCTAAACAATATGTTGACTGAGGCTGCCACTTTGTTTTGGGATAGTGAAATAGTTGTATTCTGCTTTGGGAATATTGAAATGATTCCGCTCTTAGAAGAAATAAGAGGACTTGCTGGGATAGCTTGGGAAAGCCCTGGGTTGTTGGTACCTGAGAACCGCACAGGCAAAAGTTTTCTGAAAATGACGGGGTTGAAGAAGAATGCTGAATTGGAGTGTTTGAAACAATCTTACATACCTTTCGAGTACTTGTATGAAAGATACGGTCACATCAAATCATACCGTACCTATCATGACGAGTTTGCCATCACATTTCTGGGTCACATCCACCGCAGGGTATTCGTGTTTATGGTGTGCTTTTTGGGCTTGATAGTGTTCCCGGCGGAGAAGGAAAGGATTCATACCAGGCTAGCCATGGTAACTAGGGCCTTGATGTAAGGGATCGACGGGAAAAACTGCAGCATTGTCCCTATGATCTTAGCTGATATTTACTGAGCCTTAGAGCATTGTCAAAGAGGAGTTAAACATTTTGAGGGTTGCAACTTGTTGCTGCAGTTATGGCTCTTAGAACACCTTCAAAAGGGCCAATATCGCCAAGAACTTTCGTGAAGGGCTTGGAATGATCACATTTTTTTCCATTACCCCAAGCGGATAATTTACATTCCGGACAGATTTGCACAGCCGGAAATTATCGAGGAGTGAGTGGAATTCTTTGATAATCTAACCGAGGAACAGGTGCAATGGATGTTCGAGTGGTTCCCGACAGATGAATTTATCATTAGATCCAGGGATGCACCACACTTAGTGTTGATCGGGTTGAGAGGTATATATCCCTATGTTCCTCTCCAAGTTATAAGGCAGGCAGGCAGAAAACAAGTTGTACCAATGGTTTCCAAGATGGGTCACTTCAGAGCGGATTTCCAAGACGACGACATCCCCTACCAGTGCCAAGCTCAACACATGTGGCGCTGCAAAATCATCATAGAGAAGAATACTATTGAACCAGACAGGTACCATGCAGGATGTGCACCTTTCTACCAGGAATGGATGGCAGACAACTTGGATGGGATAGTGAGGCCGGGAATCAGCTGAGGCAATAGAATCATAGACGAGGATGCCGAGGCTCCGGTCAAGTACAACCGGCTGCACAAAAGGATCCGCAATTCCTGGAACGAGTACCGGGAAATACATGAAACCAACAAGAGGCTGATCAAGGAATGGAAAGAGATGGCTGTCCTTTCCAACAGGAAGCTGGAATATCTGGAGCGATGAATAGTGGAATTGGAGGTTAAAGTCATCAAAAGGATCGAGGATTGCCAGAACGCTGAAGGGAATGAAGGAGGACACCTGGCTAGAGCGTACCTGTTGTTGGGACTGCGCGAGCTGGGGAACTTGTTCGATGGAATCAAGAGTATCGAATCTGGGACCAAATAGGCTAGATTTACCTTTTTGCTTTCATAAATGTAATAAGGCCAAGTGCCATTAGTGACTTGTTTGTTATTATTCACTAATAAGGCCAAGGAGAACTTGAGCATGTTCGTAACGTAGCGAACTTGTCCTTCTCACCTAGTGTTCCGGATGTCAGCCATCCGAACACTCAAAACCCCGCACCACCTTAGAATACCCCCAACAAACAGAATCCTCCTGCAACTCACCACTATATAACTCCACCGCAAAATCAAACTATCCCACCACAATACCAACAAAATACCTGTCACACTCCCCGAAACTCCCCACCCATCATTCCTGAACCACAAAACTCAGCCAACGATCACCTCTATGCTCAGGAACTAGGCCACCAGAATAAACCCATATACATGGAGACTCTACCTCACTCCGCTCAACCCATCTCTTACACACCGGAATCCAATGAGAAAGATATGCTTATCAGGAACTTGGCCGAAGAACTCAAGAAATTGTCTAGCCTAGTTCAAGGCATGGAAGGAGGTAAGGGGATTGGATGATTGAATTATGAAGATCTTTGTATACAGCCCGATGTAGAGCTACCGGAGGGTTACAAACCTCCCAAGTTCGAGATGTTCGACGGTACTGGTGATCCCAGGATCCATTTGAGGACCTATTGTGACAAAATGGTCGGATTTGGAAGAGACAAAAAGATCCGAATGAAATTGTTCATGAGGAGCCTCACAGGGGATGCCTTGTCTTGGTACATCAGCCAGGACCCCAAGAAGTGGCCTAATTGGGTGACTATGGCCTCGGATTTCATGGACCGATTCAGGTTCAACACGGAAAATGCACCTAACATATTTTACATCCAGAATCTCAAGAAGAAACCCACTAAAACCTTTCGCGAGTATGCCCCATGTTAGAGGTCAGAAGCGGACAAGGTTAGGCCGGCATTAGATGAAGAACAGATGAACAAATTCCTCGTCAGGGTACATGAACCGCAATATTATGAAAGACTGATGGTAATTGAAAATCACAATTTCTCTGACATTATCAAGCTGGGTGAAAGGATTGAAGAGGGTACTAAGAGTGGGATGGTCACAAATTTTGAAGCAGTACAAGCTACCAACAAAGCACTACAGTCCGATGGTATATCCAAGAAGAAATACGTTGGAGCAGTAATGGTTGCACAGGGACCCAAATCTCCACTGATGTATCGAACCTCTCCACTCACATACCAAGCACCTCCAACCACATATCAACCGCCACCTCCACCTACATATCAACCCACATCACCCAGATATTCCTAACCAGCCACTACCTATCACATATACAATTCATAACCATCTCACTTTCACTCACCTCCAGCTCACCAAAACTTCCCAAGACCTTGGCCAAACTTTGACCGCAGGCAACCCAAACAGTATACCCCCATTGCCGAGCCCATTGACCAGCTCTATGAAAGGCTAAAAGTTGTTGGTTACGTCTCTCCCATCCCTGTTGTAGCCACAGAGAATCCATCCCAATGGGTCAATCCAAACAAAACATGTGCATACCATTCCGGCATGAAGGGACATACCATCGATGAGTGCCGCTCGTTGAAGGATAAGGTCCATGCTCTGATCGACAACAAAATCATTCAAGCTAAGAAAGCTTCTCCTAATGTTCGCAATAAGCCCCTCCCAGATCATAGGGGTGGAGGCGTCAATGTGATATAAATAGATGAAGAATGGGACCAGAGGGGTCAATCGGGTTGATCAAAGAAGGTGACGATCCCAATAAAATGGTGGTTATCCTTAATCCCATCATAGTGCAGATACAACCTTCAGGAGAGGCTGAGGTGACTACATCAGTACCCTTCGAGTTTGAGATATCACCGCCTATAGATACGCCCGCACCATTGGAGGTTGAAATAGCACCACCTGCAGTGACTGCTATTCCATTCGAAGTAAAGGTAGCCACACCGATTACAATAAGAGTATCAACTACGCCGCCCTTCGACACTAAGGTTGTTCCCTAGGATTACGTAGTTGAAACTAGAAGGAAAGGAAAGGTCATGGTAGAAGAAGCTAGTGTTGCACAACGGATGAACAGGACTGGGAGGGTCTACACACCCAAACACTTGGGAGAGTCCAGCAAGAAGGTTTCTAACAGGCCTCCCGTTATTGAGATAGGACTGTATGACCTCTGGAGGAAGGTACAAGCTAGAGAGTACTCAGTCATAGATCATGTGAACAAGACTCCGGCCTAGATATCTATCTTATCATTGCTGCAGAATTCGAACGAACATAGGAGTCCTCTGATGAAAATGTTGAATGAAGCTTATGTGCCTAACAACATCAGAAGCGGAGATATGGCTAACTATGTGGGGCAGGTATTAGAAAGTCACAAGATTACTTTCCACGAGGATGAACTACCACCTGAAGGCTTGAGTCACAACAGGGCACTGCACATTACCGTGCCATGTGAAGATTACTTCATTGCCAGGGTTCTAATTGATGGAGGGTCCAACCTCAACATTTGCCCATTGACAACACTAAAGAGGTGGGGCAAGGGACTGTACGAAATACGAGAAGGATCCATGAATGTAAAGGCTTTCGACGGGTCTCAAAGGTCCACCATTGGAGAAATCAGTCTCTGTTTGCAGCTGGGGCCTACATGGTTTGAGGTTGAATTTCAGGTGTTAGATATATCTGCGTCCTATAATCTGTTACTAGGACGACCATGGATACATGTCACTAGGGCTGTGGCCTTAACTTTGCATCAGGCGGTAAAATTCGAGTGGAATCATCAGGAAGTCATTATCCATGGGGATGGGAGAAACCCCATTTACAGCCGCCAGACTATCCCGATAATTGAAGGTAGAAGAAGGCTTGGTGGAGAAACTTACCACCACATCGAATGGATCAACGCAATAGACAAGGATAAGTGGTGGAGTAGTAAGATTGAAAGCATAATGAATTGGATCGGATACGAACCTGGAAAGGGTCTCGGTAAGAATGTTCAAGGCATTTCCAAGCCAATACGGCTAAAGCGCCACGGCACTACCTTTGGCCTGGGCTACCAGTACACTTGGAAAAAGTACGATGACTGGACGCCACCATGCCACGGTCCTTACTATCCATTAGAGCAGCCCATACCGCACCTGGAACAGACTTTCCAGCAAGCCGACGTCATAGGGAGACTAGAGGAGGAGGAAGCATTAGCAGCCTTAAGGAACTTATTCTTGGAAGACGAGGATATGGATTGTTGTGTCATCATTGAGGAGGAGGAGGAAGAAGCCCCTACCATCCCAGCTGTGAGCAAGGGATCGTTCCTCAGAAAATGGACTGTCAGACCATCCAGAGCCCGACGAGTCCTGGGGTAGCAAGGATGAACATTTTACTTTTCGATAAAATGATTTCTCTTTCTTTCATTCTGTTTTAAATAAAGTTACCAATGTTCCGAAATGTTTGTTAAATTATTGAAAATCGATTTTATGTTTTAATGAATCGATATTTATTATTTTTTTCCTCTCATACTTTTACCTATACAGCATTACTATTTCCTGTCTTGATGAACCAATGACTGTGACATGCAATGAGACCATGGATCAAAAGGACAGTGATTCAGAAGAAGATATCATACCCGAGGAAATCGTCAGAAAAGTAGAGGACTTTGAGAACTAGCCTAAGTCCAATCTGGACGAGACCGAGGTAATCAACTTGGGAGATTCAGAGACTGTCAAAGAAACCCGTATTAGCATCCACCTGTCACCGCCAGAGAAAGAAGAGTATACACAATTCCTGAAGAAGTATGAAGACGTATTTTTATGGTCGTACGATGATATGACCGGACTAAGTACATCTATCGTGGCTCACAAGTTGCCCACCAATCCAATGTGCCTACCGGTGAAGCTGAAGCTCCGGAAGTTCAAGCCTGACATGAGTTTGAAAATCAAGGAGGAAGTCACCAAACAAATCAACGCCAAGGTCCTCAGGGTGGTTGAATACCCAACATGGTTAGCCAACATCGTGCCAGTTCCAAAGAAGGATGGAAATGTCAGAGTTTGCATCGATTATCGGGATCTCAATCGAGCCTTTCCAAAAGATGATTTCCCTCTTCCAAACATACACATCCTAATCGACAATTGTGCCAAACATGAGCTCCAGCCATTTGTGGATTGCTTCACCGGTTATCATCAGATCTGGATGGACGAGAAGGATGTTGAGAAAACGGCTTTCATCACGCCGTGGGGAGTATACTGATATAAGATGATGCCATTCGGCCTAAGGAATGGTGGGGCCACTTGCATGAGGGCTATGACTACTATCTTCCATGACATGATACATAAGTAGATCGAGGTATATGTGGACGATGTCATCATCACGTCCAAGAAAGCCACAAATCATATAGTAGATTTGAGGAAGTTCTTCAACATATTGTGGAAATGCAACTTGAAATTAAACCCTGCAAAGTATGCATTCGGGGTTCCTGCCGGAAAATTGCTTGGATTCATTGTCAGTCGTCGAGGAATAGAACTGGATCCATCAAAATTCAAAGCCATCCAGGAGCTGCCACCACCAAAGAACAAGAAGGACGTAATGAGTTTTTTAGGACGGCTAAATTACATCAGCCGGTTCATAGCTCGGTCCACAGTCATATGTGAACCAATCTTCAAGATGTTAAAGAAAGACGCTGCAACCAAATGGACAAAATATTGTCAAAAGGCCTTATTACTCTACCTTGCAATACTAGATGGAGCTTTCGACTGCGTTCTGGTGAAGCATAACAAGACAGGGAGAAAAGAACAGGCTATCTATTATCTGAGTAAGAAGTTCACTCCATTCGAGGCACGGTATTCTCTACTGGAACGTACCTGTTGCGCTCTAACCTGGGTCGCTCAGAAGCTGAGACACTACTTTTTTGCCTACACAACATATCTCATATCAAGGATGGATCCCTTGAAATATATCTTCCAGAAACCCATGCCCACTGGCAAGCTGGCTAAGTGGCAAATCCTGCTGAGTGAGTTCAACATCATCTATGTGACTCAGAAAGCGGTCAAGAGACAGGTATTGGCAGATCATCTTGCAGAAACTCCTGTGGGAGGAGAATACGAACCCTTGAAAACGATGAAGAAGTATTGTTCGTAGGAGAAGATATTGATGAATCCTACGATGGTTGGAGGATGTTATTTGATGAAGCGGCAAATTTCAAAAGAGTCGGCGTTGGAGCCGTTTTGGTATCGGAAACTAGCCAACACTATCTGATATCTGCCAAACTCAGATTTCCTTGCACCAAAAACATGGCAGAGTATGACGCTTGCATACTAGGACTCAACATGGCCATCAACATGAATATTCAAGAGCTTCTGGTAATCGGCGATTCAGATTTTCTTATACACCAAGTACAAGGAGAATGGGCCACCAAGAATTCCAAGATATTTCCATATCTGCACCATGTGCAGGAATAGAGAAAGAGGTTCACAAAGACAGAATTTTGGCATGTCCCCAGAGTGCAGAACAAGTTTGTCGATGCACTGGCCACCTTATCATCCATGATATAACATCCGGATAAAAACTTCATTGATCCTATTCTAGTGAAGATCCATAGCCAGCAAGCATATTGCGCCCATGTTGAAGATGAAGCAGACGGGAAGCCTTGGTACCATGACATCAAGGAATACTTGGCAAAAGGGGAGTACCCAGAGCATGCAAATCATACACAGAAACGTATGCTTTCGAGGTTGTCCAACAGTTTCTTTCACAAAGGAGGAACCCTATACAGGAGAACTCCCGACTTGGGATTACTGAGATATGTTGATGCAAAGGAAGCTTCTAAGATACTTGAAGAAATACATGCTGGGACATGCGGACCGCATATGAATGGTTTTGCCTTGGCCAAAAAGCTACTCAGAGTCTGTTATTTCTGGATGACCATGGAAACGGACTGCATCCAGTATGTTCGGAAATGCTACCAATGTCAGGTACATGCAGATATGGTAAAAGTACCACCGAATGAGCTCAACGCAACTAGATCACCTTGGTCATTCGCCGCCTGGGCACAGGTTCATCTTGGTAGCTATTGATTACTTCACAAAATGGGTCGAAGCAGCATCTTACAAAGTAGTGACTAAGAAAGTCGTGGCAGACTTTGTCCGCGTCTGGATTGTTTGTCTGTTCGGAGTTCCGGAATCAATCATCACCGACAATGCTTCCAATCTCAATAGTGACCTAATGAAGGCCATGTGCGAGACTTTCAAAATCAAGCACAAGAATTTCACAGCCTATAGACCTCAGATGAATGGAGCTATTGAGGCCGCCAACAAGAATATCAAGAAGATACTGAGAAAGATGGTAGAAAATTAGAAACAGCGGCACCAAAAGTGCCACAGTCCGCACATCAACTGGGGCAACTCCTTACTTACTGGTTTATGGTACGGAAGTTGTTATTCCTGCCGAAATGGAGATTCCTACATTGAGAATCATACAAGAAACTGAGCTCAGCGATGAAAAATGGATAAGGAGCCTTTATGAGCAACTAGCCCTCATAGACGGGAAAAGAATGAATGTAGTGTGTCACGAACAACTTTATCAGAACAGAATGACCAGATCCTTCAACAAAAGAGTCAAGCCTAGATAATTCACACCGGGGCAGCTGGTGTTGAAGAAGATCTTTCCGCATCAAGATGAAGCCAAAGGGAAATTATCTCCCAACTGGCAGGGTCCATACATGGTTCACAAGGTATTGACAAGAGGAGCTCTCATACTTGCAGAAATGGATGGAGAAGTCTGGCCAAAACCTATCAATTCAGATGCAGTCAAGCGATACTATGTGTAACTCTTTATGCTTTTCTCAAATAATATAAATTAAACTATGCTCGACCTGATTCCCGTTTAAGAGGGGATACGTAGGCAGCCCTGTGGGTTCGGTCACAAACCAATAAAAATCTTATTTTCCCCCACAATTGGAAACTAGGGAAGAATTTTGGGAAGGACCCTAAAAATTCCCTATATAACCTAGTCCAAAACACTTATAAACCAGCCCAATATAACCTAGGCCCAAACAATTTACCTACACGACCCAGGTCTTCTTGAATCCTGGCTGTTGATCATTTTGATCAACGGCCCAGATTATCTCCTTCCTTAATTAACCTAAAACAACCCCCTCCCAAACCCCTCATTTTTCCTCCTCTCATCCACCTTCACTCATCTCTCTTCTCTCTCGAGTTCTCTCTAATCCCAACCCTAATTCCCCCCTCGCCATCAATCATCTGCCGTCGACCATGGTGGTTTCTCACCACCCTCAGGCCTCTAACGACTCTCTTACACCGAGTTTTGTTTTCTCTAAGGTCCTCAAGGGACAGGGGTCAGTCCACTTACGACTTTGCTTTTCCTTGTCTGTTTCAGGCCGTTCTGGCTCGAGGTCCAGTAAGATATTCCTATTTTTGCCTAAACATGTGGATTTCTAAGCCTATGTCTTCGTCTCTATGTTATTTTTCAAAACCCTAATTTCATCCTTTGGCTTTCTCAGATTTGTACAGATCTGAGATAAGTTAAACCTATTTCATGTGTTTTCGTATGAAAAGCTTCTGATTTTCAAATGGTTTTCCATCTTCCTAAACTAGGGTTACTTGAAAATATTTCTTCAAAAAGTTTTTTGTTCTTAAGTGTTTAATCTCCTGTTCTTATGTGTTTTCAACTGATTTTGTTACGTTTCCTTTAACCCTAACTGGTTTATGCTAAAAACCCCATTTTTGACACCTTTTTTTGGATTCTGAGCTTGTCTGTGTTATTTGCTACATGATTTGGTTCTGTGCTTTGATTCGCATGGCTTCTTCTTCATCTAATTTGAATATATGGTGATTTTACCCTAGTATGTCTCTATTAGAGTTTCAGATTCGATCCTTTTTGTTTATACTTGGATTATCTGCTTATTCATGAAAACCCATGTTATTGTCCTTAAAATCAATATTATTTCGAGTCTTTGATTCACTGATTTGCTATGGTAATACCTATATGCTGATTTTCGGTTATTTCCAATTTTTCATTACCTTTTATTATTTCTTGCCTTATTTCTGTCTAACTGTGATATTTACTGATTCTTACTACTTGTTTCCTTAATTAAGATCTTGTTTATTTACCCCTAATTACCTACTTTGTACATAAGTTTATCTGATTTCTTTCCTTATATACTGTTCTACTCTTGACCGTTGGTTGATTACCCCTTGATTATGGAGACTTTGCTGATATTATGTATTGACTGAATCTGTAAATTTCCCTAATTGCTACATAATTGATTCTTTTACCTTATTCTGTCTAGCTCTCGACTGCTATATATACTCTACTACTTGTGGTATTCGTTAGTCTAGCCGGCTGTAAGCCAAGGCTAGATATTGCACACATCTGCTTTGCATTATGTGTTTTCTCTTCCTAACTGGTATGTCCCTGATTATTTTTAAAAGCTAAACCCTATGTGTTTCATTACTGCCTTAAGTTCATCAATTATGAGTTCCATTCTTGCTAATGTTCACTGTCTTTCTTAGCACTGTCTTGTTCAATATGTGATTAGCATGTCTAACTATATTCGTCTATCTACTGCTTTATCTAGCATGTCTTAATCCTGTTTTGTTCAGTATATGACCAGCATGTCTGCACTATGAATACTTGTGTGATGTTTTCCTAGCGTGTTCATTCAAGTTCTTGCCTTATATTCTTTACTAAGTTATCTAGTCTCTCAAAACAATTCTAGTTGTATGCCTAGTCCCGTTCAGTGTTTATGTGGCTTTACTGAAATCTTTGCTCTATGTCTCAACCACCTACCCCTTTATAACTAACTTATTAAAATTCTTGAAAAATTTTGTGCATCATGTTGTTTATGTGCTCCACCATACACTGATGTGTATTCTATGTGTCCCCAATCCAATCAATCCCTCTTTGGAATCTGTTTGCTAAGTATTCCCAATTGTTTTCTGTTCTGATTTCAAAAGTGTTTCAATTTTTTATTTAAACTGTTTTACCACTAAAATATCACTTACTTTCAAACCTTTTCACTCCTCGAGTCCTCTTCATATTGTTTTACCAAAACCCTTTTTCAAAACTATGTCAAGCACTCTCACTTTACTTTTAAGTCAATAGGTTCTGCCCCTCCAGTGTGTGTACTTCCTTGGGATCCCTTTGAGATTCCTTTGAACTGTGGCACACTGGGGCTGGCCATTCCACACTGCAAATATTTAGTCCCTATTGTGGAAAATCTGGGTGTGAGAACTGCCCGGGATCCTTGAGGTCCTTAGGGAACTTTGACACACCTGGACACAAACTTGGCTATGAAATCCTTGGCATTTGAGACTATCGAAGGCATGGCTTTATCAGGTGTGCTTTGGCCTACTGCAGGCTCCCTATAGTTTAATTTATACTTCATGTATGTAATTTATGTAATTTATGTAATCCTGGTCTAAACAGATATTGGGGTAACTAGTGAAAAGGGAGGGTAGCTATAGATCCTCTGGGGTAAAATTGGGTAGGAATCATGCTTTAGGATTTACAATATGCCAATCTGCTCTAGAAATCATGTTTTAGGCTTGTGTGATGCATTAGAAAACATGTTCTAGGATGGTTGTATCTATTTGCATTCAAACCAAGCCAAACATGTGCACTAGACATCCTGTTTTAGGGTATTCACGTTTATCACTTTAGCATATCACATGTCACATATCACTATTCTAATTTCTGGTTCTACATCAATACTGTCACTTAGAAATCCTGTTACTAAACAATCCTGCCTAATAAAACAATCATCTCTGTGTACATTAGATATCCTGTTCTTAGGACTCTGTTTGCATCTGTTTTGGATCATGTCTATTTCGACTAGATAAATAACTTTCCATGAGAAGGTTTAAAACAGCCTCACGCGTAGTTATCATGTCTCTAAATACAAATTAGTATAAATCACTTGTTATAATCTGCATCACCTAGATCAGCATGCCCATAGGTCGAAATAATCTCAAATTGTTTAAATAGCTCCTGTAACTGTGATTGTGTACAGTCCCACGCCTAGGCAAGCCTTAGGTAATTAATTTCTATATAAAATTGGAAACTGTATATTTGATTGTTTGCTTATAATTTTATAGGACTTAAATCAGTAGGCAAACTGATTAGGACCCTGCCATTGAGTTTGTGAAACAGTGTTGCATATTCTATATATTAATGCTCACCTAGAAATCTTGTCCTAGGACTCTTTCTCTTAAATCACCTGAATCTGTGTTTGAGGCATGTTGCTTATTTGTCTATATATGTGGAGGTAAACATGATCCCTTTAACTGCTTCCCATATTTGATTGTCTTTTGTGTTATTTGTTGTCACCTAGATTTTTCCCTTTTGAATACCTTAGGGGTTGCCTAGAACTGCCCAGATTTAGAGGTCCTATACTTCTCCGGGACCACAAGGAAGGGACGGGTAACAACACACTTAGAGTTCGTTAATCAACTCGCTTATAGTGGGTAGTAAAAGGATATGATGACCTGTGCGCTAATGCAATGAGTAGCCCCTCGTTGAGGACTGATTATCAGGCATTGCATGGATACGATCCTATAGGATAAAAAACTTAGGACCCCTTTCACCCATTTACATATGTGTGCTTAGACTGTTAATCTGTTAAAACCTTTATTGATTTACTTATGTGTGCTTAGACTGCTCATCTGTTCAAAACCTTTATTCATTTACATATGTATGCTTAGACTGCTTATTCGCACTTGTAAGTCAAAAGTAAGTTTTGTCAGGACCCACTGTTGTGGACTTCGAGGGGTGCCTAACACCTTCCCCTTGAAGTAACTTCAAGCCCTTACCCAATCTCTGGTTATACAATTTGTGTTATAAATGATCCGTAATAGGTGCCCTAACGCACCTTAATTCATTAGGTGGCGACTCTTCAAATTCCTTACATCTCTTTTCCCAAAAGGAAGTGAGTTGTCCCAATAATGTCAAAACCCTAACTAATCCGAAAGGAGAGGAAAAAGGGGGCGCGACACCAAGACAAAGCCATTCATGTGTGGGCCATAGGTGGTGTTACTTCTACTTCTAAAGAAACCGATGCGACTACCTCGACTTCAACGGGCGCATGTACCCACACCACAATGGGATTAAGTGTGACTGCAGGTTTCTTAGGATCATCACCTTCTCGGATAAGCCCGATTGATCCCTCGGGATCCCACTATTAATCAGTTTCTATCACATTAACCCCTCCACCCCTATGATCTGGGAGAGGATTGTTGCGGATGTTGAATGTCGCTTCCTTGTCCTGTATGACCTTATTATCAATCAGTGTTTGGATCTTGTCTTTCAAGGTGCGGCACTCGTTAATAGTGTGTCCCTTCATTCCGGAATGGTACACACAGGTCTTGTTTGGATTGACCCATTGAGATGAATTCTCCATTACCACAACGGGAATAGGGGTGACATAACCAAAAACTTTCAACCTTTCATACAACTAGTCGATGGGTTCAGAAATGTCGGTATATTATCTGGGTGGCTTGTAATCAAAATTAAGCCTGTGTTTTTGGTAGTTTGGACGAGTTGGAGGTGACTGATAATAGGATGGTGGGGAATTATAGGTATGGTAGGCGGAACCAGGTTGGGAATATCTGGGAGATGATGGTTGGTATGTGGGTGGAGGTGTTTGGTGTCACACCTCCTTTTTCCTACCCCGTATTAATGAAGGGTAGTAAGGGAGTTTTTCCACTTTAAGTGACATTATTCTGATTTGGGATTTATTTTAGTTTTCAGACTCGCCACCCGGATTTTTGACGATGCTCCGGGACACCGTTTTGTTTTAAAATCCCAAACCGAGGAAATTTTGACTCTGTTTTAAATTGTCTACGAACTAGAAATCTGGATAAGGAATTCTGTTAACCCGGGAGAAGGTATTAGGAACTCCCGAGTTCCGTGGTTCTAGCACGGTCGCTTAACTATTAATATTTGGCCTAAATTATCTGATTATTTACATATTTTTAAACCTATTGTGTATTTTAGCCTTTTTCACTTTTTAGCCGCTTTTAATATTTATGGAATTATTTTAATACAAGTCACCATGACGTGCACTTGTTATTGTTATTATTTTTTTTTTGGACACATTGTAAATGCGCCACATGAAATGCACCCGCAATTTACAACATGTTGATTTTTATTATTGTTTTGAGCTAGAGTCGGGGACATGAGTTTCCGCACCTGAGTGTGGATTACCTAATCATGACTATGGTCATGATAGTTAAAATGCTTATTTGGAGCAATTGTCGATTTTTCTCTA